>JACXGI010001402.1:28697-41443 GCA_016801175.1 Esox masquinongy | reverse complement strand
GGCTTTATAAATAAATTTGATTGATTGAATTTGATTGATATATAACTGCTATGCAAAAGCATATTAACAACTGTATTACCAACAATGTAATACCACAGGAATTGCATTGTAATTACAATAGAATGATTTATAGGTATAGGTTATTAATATAGTGGAAAAAACAAGAGGTAATTATAAAACATTCTGAGTATAATCATACATGATTTGTGTTTTAGTACTTACTGTACACAATGTCTTGTTGCAAGTGATTAAACATTTTGGAATTACACTTTTGCAGTTGGCTCTGTTGCACCACATGAAAAACTAGACCAAATATGTTTAAAAAATAGTTTGGCGAATGTGAAAAATTTCCAGAATGCCTCTTTAACTAACACCCGCTACAGGCAAATTTCCCATGCTTATTGCCTGGCTACAATGTTTTCTTCAATCAAATGTTACCTACATAGGAATAAGCAACTGATGAGAAAGTGAAACTAAATGCTAAAACATTTGTAATACCATATATTGACTTTTGTAATTAAGATTTCTACCTAGGAAAAAGTTACTTGTACCAAAATTTGACAACCCCTTATTTTTACATTTACATACACAATATGGCCAAAAGTATGTGGAGACCCTTACTAATTATTAATTTCCGGTGATTCAGCCACACCCATTGCTCACAGGTGCATAAAATCCAGTACATAGCCATGAAATCTCCATAGACAAACACTAGCAGTACAATAGGTTGTACTGAAGAGCTCAGTGACTTTAAACATGGCACTTTCATAGGATGCCACCTTTGCCACAAGTCAGTTTGTGAAATTTCTGCCCTACTAGATCTGCCCTGGTCAACTGTAAGTGCTATAATTGTGAAGTAGAAGCATCTAGAAGCAACAACTACGAATTGGAAGACCACGCAAACTCACAGACCGGGGCCGCCAAGTGCTGAAGTGCGTAAAAAACACCTATCATCGGTTGCTTCATTCACCACAGAGTTCCAAGCTGCTTCCAGAAGCAACATCATTACAATAATTGTTGTTGAGAGCTTCACAAATTGGGTTTCCATGACCAAGCTGCTGTATGTATGCAAGCCTCACATCAACAAGTGCAATGCCAAGTGTCAGCTGGAGTGATGTAAAGCACACCATCACTGGTCTCTGCAGCAATGGAAACTGTTCTCTGAAGTGATGATTCCCACTTCACTATCTGGCAGTCTGATGGACGAATCTGGGTGTGGCGGATTCCAAAAGAACGCTACCTACCGGAATGTGCCTACTGTAAAAGTTTGTGCAGGAGGGATAATGGTCTGGGGCTGTGTTTTAGGGTTTGGGCTAAGCCCCTTAGTTCCAGTGAAGGGTCATTTTAATGCTACAGGATACAATGACATTTTAGACAATTGGTTGCTTCCATCTTTGTGGCAACAGTTTCGGGAAGGCCCTTTCCTGTTCCAGCATGACTGTGTCCCTATGCACAAGTGGCTTGCACAAAGACCTGACCTCAACCTCATTGAACACCTTCGGGATGATTTGAAACGGTGATTGCGAGCCAGGCCTTCTCATCCACAATGAGTGCCTGCAGGATTTTTCGTCAGGAACTGGGCACTCCCTCGATATTACCATTGTGCATATTTCCCACAAGTCTGAGCTGTGGGTTAGTTCTACAAGACGAAAGCCATTTCTCATCTCCAAAAACCATGTGGGAAAATCTGTTATGGTCTTAAGAGGCTAAGAGCTTGTTTACATTAGTTACATTTTCCAAGACATATCGAAGAAGACTCGAGACGCTGGATTATTTTGTTGTGTAAACTTGAAGGTATTGATAGCTTGAGTTAGCTACCTTCTGAGGTAGCGTGCGCCACATTTTCAATAGAGCCCCCTCTGAGTTTGGTAAGTATGAAGACAATTCTGTGCAGTACAGTATAAAACTCAAGCAAGTTTCTGTGCAGAGCCCAGAGATATTGCTTGATTTTCCCACGATTGATGGCCGCAATACTGCGTGGTACGTCATAAACATGTCATTGTAAATTCAAATGCTATGGAAATGATTACGCAAACCAGTTAAGTCTATCTAGTGTTTTTATTCTCTCTCATATTTTAAACAATTCCTAAGATAGAACTTTTTGGTCCAAAACATATTTTTGGTGCAATGACATCACATCTTTTCAACCAAAGTACACAGTAACTACTGTCAAGCATGGTGGGGGCGGCATCAGGCTATTGGGCTGCTAATCTTCAGCGGGACATGGGCTCTGGTCACCATAGAGGGCACAATTAATATTTTCATATATCGAGATGTTTTTGCCATGAACCCTGCTGACCATTGCCAGAATGCTCATGTTATAGAAGAATTTCACCACAACAACAATCCGAGCACACAGCCAAATCAACCAAAATGGCTTGCAGAAAGTAAGATCAATGGAATGACCCCATTAGGGCCCGGACCTAAATCCACAAGAAAATATGCGGACTGACCTATACTTGGACTATCCCATGCTGCAATACAAGTAATATATTATTCCATAAAACATTAGTTTCGGTTTTTACACACCAAGGCATGTTTTTAACTTCTGTTTATCTCTTAAATGTTGTCTTTTTAACTGTAGAAAAAGGAACAGTGTCTGTCTAGATTTCAGTATTACATAAACAAATCTGTTTATGTAACTTTTAATCAGGGCGTGCAGACATTTCATTTAAATTGTAGCACCATTTCAATAAGGGTGTGTAGACATTTCATTTCCGCAGTTGCAGACACCTTCATTCTGAAGGACTGCATATGCATCCTACCCCTGGAGGAAATTAACTCAGAAACTTTGAATAGAAGCACATTGTTATCAGCTGAGAAACACAACATTATAGACAATGGACAATAGTCAGATTAGCAGCATAAACCTCCTGGTTATTATTAGTCACAGACAAATACAACAAGTACCAGGATTTCATTTGTGTGTGTGTTGAGTGTGTGTGTGAAGGGGGTTTGGTTTCTGGTGAAAGTGATGTCTTCCTGTCCCAGGGCAATAACGTTAACCCTAGTTGCTCCCCCTCACCTCTTAACATTTCCCCCAAGTATTGCCTGTAAATCAGAATGGGTTCTTAATCAACTTGCCTGGTTAAATAACAGAATTTTGATAGATGGCTTTAGTTTGGAAATGTGCAACCATGGCAAGGATGGTTTGACATAAGATACACGTAGAGCGAGTTAGGGACTGTTTATAAATTACACTGTAAATCGGACACTATTTTCATGTTGCAAGACTAAGTTCTCTGAAAATTCAAGTTTTGCAAATCCATTTATACAAATTATCTAATATAGTAGGTTTGCGGTATTGAAGTCATAGTAATTGTACAGTGGGTATAGAAGTCACCACCACCTTTCAAAATGTTCACCTTTTATGCATTACAGCCGGAAATGAAAACGCATACTGTACATGTATCCAAGTTTTCCGGCCTTATTTTTAAATTAAAGTTAAATTAAATTAAAGGGACAGTTCGTCCAATTTAAGTTAAATTAAAGGGACAGTTCGTCCAATATTTATATTTTTCTCTAAGTTTCCTTACTAAAACATGTCCCAGAAAGCCCATACAGTCATTTTTTCAAACAATCCATTATTCAGCTCTGTCCCAGTCTGTAATTAGCATTATTAGCATCGTCCAAATTCATGAATGGAAACGGTTTGTACCACTATCACAAAGCTGCATTGCAAGCGGAAAACTACTCCAAAACACTTCAAACTACATTCAGTAATCTGTTGCGGTAGCACAGATTTTTTAAACTGTACACTGACAAAACAGCTGGCGGAATTGGCTGAATTCAAACTGGCACTAGCAAACTATTTCCTATAGCCACCATACACATCTTCTGTTCTCAACAAGCTATGTGAAGCTAGGTTGCTTCGCCTAGCTTTTAAAATTGCTGCTAGTTTACACTTATGATATTATTGCTATATTTTTTGCTATATTTTTTTTTGCTATAGCTTTAAATATTTATTCATTCTTACTCTGTAGATGTGCGTGCCATGTCACAAGAATTTCATTGTGCAGGATGATGCTGTGTTATTCGGTGCATGTGATGAATAAACTTCGAACGGTGAACTTATGTATTTCCTCTGTTTGTAAGTATCAAAGACGACTTATGTAACTGTAGGGTGATGGAAGGGTCTGTCATCTCCCGTTTTTCCCGGTTTCCATTTCTTCACAAACACATCCCGGACTGGTACATTTTCACATGTCTACAATCACGCACACTAGGTCCCAATCATTTCATCAGTATGTATTTAAATGTCTCTCTTCTGCTCCCCTCACTTGTTGGTTATTGCTGCTTGTCTGTATACGTGTTGGTAAGTGTTTATTTTAGTTCTATGTGTGCTGTTCGTTTGTTTTTTGCTTTAATAAACATACATTCGAATGTGCTCTGCCCGCGCCTGGTTCCCTCCACTCAACCACCGTATAATGTGACAACTTAAGCCTGCTCGTTTGCCTGCTCGTGGATCTTGAGTTAATTAAATTCTCTCTGCAATTGGGACAATACCTCTGCCTCTCCTGAGACCTGCATGAAGTTGGGCCCCCACCCAACGCAAAACTTCGGAAAAATAGGCTCAATCGTTTGTGCTCCGTTTGTGCAGGTAAATTTTTCGTTTGTGCTGCTATCATTTTATAGATATTAAAGAATATTTTATAGGTCATCCTGAGGTCACTCAGTCCTCCAACATCCTCCGAAATCAACAAAAATAGTCTTGTTTGTTTGTGCTTCGTTTGTGCCGTTACAATTTTCATTTGTGCTGCTTCGGTATTTTATAAATTAGACATTTAATTACTGGTGATGACGTCAGTCAGCCCCTCAACATGCTCAAAATTGAGTCAAAATAGGCTTATTCGTTTGTGCTTCATTTTTGCTGGTTTGTGCTTTTAAAATTTTCGTTTGTGATGCCGTCATTTTTTAGATATTAAATAAAATAGTGTAGGCCATTCTGAGGTCACTCAGCCCCCCAACATGCTCCAAATCGAGTCAAAATAGGCTCATTCTTTTGTGCTTCGTTTGTGCAGTTAAAAATTTTGTTTGTGCTTCATCTGTGTTTTTAATATTAGAAATTTAATTATAGGCGATGACGTCACTCAGCCCCCCAACATGCTCCAAATTCAACCAAAATAGTCTCCTTTGTTTGTGCTTCGTTTGCGCTGGTTTGTGCTGTTAAAAGTTTCATTTGTGCTGATGCAGCATTTTATATATTAGACATTTAATTTGGGGTGTCACGAGCCCCACAACCTGCTCCAAACTGCCTCAAAATAGGCTCAATCATTTATGCTCAGTTTGTGCCGCTGAAAGGTTTGTTTGTGCTGCTACAGGTTTTGGTACACAACCGACATTCCTACTGGATAGCGCACTGGCTTTACCCTCTTTCCACTATAGCTCTGTCACTATCGGTAAGAAAGCAGTCGCAAAAACAAACCTTTATCGGCACAAAACGAGCACAAATGATTGAGCCTATTTTAAGTCAATTTGACCTATAAAATATTATTTAATATCTAAAAAATGATAGCAGCACAAACAAACATTTTACCGCACAAACCAGCACGAACGATTAAGCCTATTTTGCCGTAGTTTTGCGCTGGATGGGGGACCATCTTTACACAGGTAAAATACCTTTAATCGGTTCTGCTCCAGTTGTGCTGCTATCATTTTTTAGATATTAGTCCTAAAAAATATTTTATAGATAATTCCGAGGTCACTCAGCCCCCCAAATCCTCCACATTCACCCAATAAAGTCTTGTTTGTTTGTGCTTCGTTTGTGCTGGTTTGTGCCGTGACAAGTTTCGTTTGGGCTGCTTCGGTGTTGTAAATATTAGACATTTTATTATAGGGTATGGTGTCACCAGCCCCCCAACATGCTCAAAATTCCATCGAAATAGGCTCAATTGTTTGTGCTACATTTGTGCTGGTTTGTGCACTAAAATTTTTGTTTGTGCTGATGCGGCGTTTTATATATTAGACATTTAATTTTACGTCCCCAGCCCCGAACCTGCTCCAAACTGCCTCAAAATAGACTCAATCTTTTGTGCTCCATTTGTCCCGCTAAAATTTTTTGTGCTGCTATAGTTTTTGGTAAATAGTCTACATTCCTACTGGATAGTTCATGGCTTTACTCTTTCCACTAGCCCTATAGCTCTGCCATTATCCGTAAGAAAGACGGCCGCAAAAACAAAACTTTTACCGATTTAGCCTATTTTGAGTGAATTTGACCTATGAAATATTCTTTAATATCTAAAAGATGAAAGCTGCACAAAAAATGTAACAGCACAAACCAGCACAAACGATTAAGCCTTTTTGCCCAAGTTTTGCGTCGGGTAGGGACCGTTTTTACGCAGGTAAAATACCTTTAATCGTTTGTGCTCCATTTGCGCTGCTGTCATTTTTTAGATATTAGTCCTAAAGAATATTTTATAGATCATTCCGAGGTCACTAAGCCCTCCAACATGCTACAAATTCACTCAAAATATGCTGAATTGTTCCGTTTGTGCCGGTTAAAATATCGTTTTGCAACTTTCTTACCAAAACAGTTGAAGTAATGACAGAGCTATAGTGGAAAGAGAGTAAAGCCAATGCACTATACCGTAGAAAAGTAGGCTATGTACCAGAAGCTGTACAAGCACAAACGACTGAGCCAATTTTGAGTCAATCTGGAGCAAGTTGGGCGGCTGGCACAAACGAAACTTTTAACGCACAAACGAAGCACAAACAAACAAGACTATTTTGGGTGAATTTGAAATATGTCGGGGGGCTGAGTGATCTCAAAATGACCAGTGAAATATTCTTTAATGTCTAAAAAATTATAGCAGCACAAATGAAAATTTGAACAGGACAAACCAGCACAAACTGACCACAAACGATTGAGCCTATTTTGAATCAATTTGAAGCATGTTGTGGGGCTGGTGGCACCATACCCTATAATATAATGTCTAATATATAAAACGCTGCATCAGCACAAAAAACTTTTAACGGCACAAACCAGCACAAACGAAGCACAAACAAAGGAGACTATTTTGGTTGAATTTGGAGCATGTTGGGGGGCTGAGTGACGTCATCGCCTATAGCAAGCAAGCAAGTTTATTTATATAGCACAATTTATACATAGAAGCAATTCAATATGCTTTACAAAGAAAAAGGAAAAAATATAAAAATACAATAGCATAAAAACAAATACTCAAATGAAAACATCAAAACAATATCATAATAAAAAACGATAATAATAGTAAATAATAAAAACGGGATTAAAAACATAGGAAGCTATAAAAGCTGTAAGGCTAAACAGTGCGGTTAAGTTTAAGTGCTCAGTCATAGGCGCGTGTAAAGAGAAGTGTTTTTAACCTGGATTTAAAAATTGATACGTTTGGGGCATGTCTAAGATCTTCTGGTAGTTTATTCCAGTTGTGTACAGCATAACTGCTAAACGCAGCTTATGGTTAACATTCTAGCAGCAATATTCTGAATGAGCTGCAGCTGTTTTACAGTCTTTTTGGGGAGTTCAGTTAAGAGGCCATTACAGTAGTCAACACTACTAGAGATAAAAGCATGGATGAGCTTCTCTTGGTCTTTTTGGGACACCAAACCTTTGATTCTGGCTATATTTTTAAGATGATAGAATGCTGTTTTGGTGACCGCTTTGATATGACTGTTAAATGTGAGGTCTATCAGAACACCAAGATTACGCACTTGATCCCTGGTTTTAAGGGCCCGAGAATTCAGCTCTTTACTAAAACTTGTTCTTTTATTTTTGTTGCCAAACACAATAATCTCTGTTTTATCTTGGTTTAATTGTAGACAATTCTGTTCAATATAGATGCATCTAGTGTTCTCTTTTTTTAATTGGGGGCTTAATGGCAGCTGTTTTTAGAGACGTAGCGAAAATGCCTGATTGCAGAGAGCCAAGTTCTGATGCTATCTGCTTTATTGGGTTTGTAAGCTTGTCGACCATGACAAATAGAGTGTGGGTATTGTTGATATTTTTGTTGATCATTCCAAATAAATGTTGCTGGCTGGCCCTGCGTAACTCATTATTGACGCTACCAAGGCTTTGTTTATAGATGTCAGTGAATCTGAAGTTTAGTTTTCCTCCACTTATGTTCTGCTTTCCTACATTCTCTTTTCAGGGCGCTTACCATCATGGTGGTTCTCCATGGTGTTTTCTGTTCGCTCATAGTTTTCTTTACCTTTACCGGTGCAACACGATCCATAATATTCAATATTTTGGCATTAAAATTATCCAGGAGTACATCAACTGACTCAGCACTTATTGTTGGAGAGATAGCTATGGCTTCCATAAACTGACCATTGGTACTCTCATTAATGTATCTTTTCTTAACAGAAAGAGTTTACTGGAACATTCGGGGTGATAAGTGATTCAAAAAAGACAGAAATGATCAGACAGGGCCAGGTCTTTAACCATGACAGAGGAAATATCGAGACCTTTAGAGATAACCAGATCTAGAATGTGGCCTTGGGTGTGTGTACGCTCTTTCACATGTTGAGTGAGATCGAAAGTGTCAAGTAGTGCAAAAAGTTCTTTGGCATTGTTGTCTGTATTATCTATGTGGATGTTAAAATCCCCTGTAATAATAAACAAGAGTAGTTCAGCAAAATCATCAGTAAAATTTGCAGAATATCGTGGAGGTCTGTAAATCGTTAAAAACAAGATTTTGGGGGTACCCTTCAATGTAAAACAGAGGTATTCAAAAGAAATAAAATTACCAAGTGTATTTTCTTTGCACTGGAATGTATCTTTGAATAGGGCAGCAACTCCTCCTCCTTCCCTAACATTTTACTACTATAATTACATTTCTAATATTAAAAACGAATGAGCCAATTTTGACTCAGTTTTGAGCATGTTGGGGGGCTGAGTGACATCATCTCCAATAATAAAATGTCTAATATATAAAATACCGAAGCAACAAAAACGAAAATTTTAACAGCACAAACCGACACAAACAAAGTACAAACAAACAAGACTATTTTTGTTGATTTCGGAGTATGTTGGGTGGCTGAGTGACCTCAGAATGACCTATAAAATATTCTTTAATATCTATAAAATGATAGCTCTCAAGATTGGATAGTGCTTGAGATAACGCCGACCTATTCAGAAATGGGGAAGAACTGCTTCTGAATATTTTTGCCCCACTTTGGAATGCCATTCAGTGGTTTTACATTAAACCTTTTAGTTCCTATAAGACATTTTACATTTCTTTATATATAATATTTTTGTCAACGGTAATTGTTTTTCTTAATTAAGGTTTTATTTAGCAGATTTTGTGTCTGTAGCTTGAACAGTTCAAATAATACAGCCTAGTAGTTAGTTAACACTATTTACGCTAATTAGCATATGTAAAATCGATAACCGTTTCATAATTTCCAATGGGGATGGCTTAAACGTGTGAAACAAAGTGGGGTTTGTGTCTATAGCACGAACGGTTCAACAGAAACAGCCTAATAAATAATTAATGCTAATTAAGAAAATTGCATACGTAAAATAAATTAACGTGTCATTATATGAACGAGGGATAGCTAAACTGGTAAAGCAATGTTGGTTTCATGTCAGTAGCTCGACCGGTTTCAAAGATATAGTATAATAGTTAATTAACGCTAATTAGTGCTAATTACCATACATAAAATCGATAAACGTTACAAAATTTGAAGTGGGCATAGCCTAAACATGTGAAAAAAAAATTGGTTTTGTGTCTGTAGCTCAAAGGGTTCAAAAGATAACGTCTAATAGTGAATTAATGCTACTCACGCAAATTAGCATACGTAAAATCAATAAACGTTTCTAAATATGAAGTAGGGATAGCCTAAACTGTTGCTCGAGTGGTTCAAAAGTTACAGCCTAGTAGTTAATTTACGCTAATTACACAAATTTGCATATGTAAAATCAATAAATGTTTCCTAATTTGAAGGAGGGATAGCCTAAACTGGTAAAACATAAGTTGGTTTTGTGTCTGTAGCTCGAACAGTTCAAGAGCTACAGCGTAATAGTTAATTCACACTAATTACGCAAAGTAGCAAACGTAAAATCAATAAACGTGTCAGTACATTAAATGGAAACAGTCAAAACTGTTGAATGAGAATCAGTTTCATGTCTGTAGCTTGAACGGTTGAAAAGATGCAACCTAATAGCTAATTAATGCTATTTACGCAAATAAGCATATGTTAAATCGATAAACGTTTCCTAATTCGAAGTAGGGATGGCCTAAACTGGTGTACAAAAGTTGGTTGCGTGCCTGTAGCTTGAATGGTTCAAAAGATACAGCCTAATAGTAAATTAACGGTAGTTACGCAAATTAGCAAATGTAAAATCAATTACTGTTTCTTAATTTGCAGTAGGGATATCTTAAACGTGTAAAACAAAGTTGGTTTCGTGTCTGCAGCACAAACGGTTCAACAGAAACAGCCTAATAGATAATTAATGCTAATTACGCAAATTGCACAAGTAAAATTAATCATCATGTCATTATATGAACAGGGGATAGCTAAACTGGTGAAGCAAAGTTGGTTTCATGTCTGTAGCTCGAACGGTTCGAAAGATACAGCCTAATTGCTAATTAATTCTAATTACGCAAATTAGCCTATGTAAAATCAATAAACGTTTCCAAATTTGAGGTAGGGATAGCCTAAACTGGTGTCACAAATTTGGTTTCGTGGCTGTAGCTCAAACAGTTCAAAAGATACAGTCTAATAACAAATTAATGCTGAATACGCTAATCAGCATAGGTAAAGATACAGCCTAATAGTTAATCAACAATAATTACGCTAATTAGCATCTGTAAAATCAATAAACGTTTCATCATATAAACTGGGCATAGGCTAAACGTGTGAAACAAAGTTGGTTTTGTGTCTGTAGCATGAACGGTTCAAAAGATACAGCCTAATAGTAAATCAACACTAATTATCCTAATTACCCTGATTAGCATACGTAAAATCAAGTACCATTTCATAAATTGCAGTGGGTATAGCCTCAACGTGTGAAACAAAGTTGGTTTCGTGTGTGTTTTTCAAACGGTTCAAAAGATACAACCTAATAGCTAATTAACGGTAAATACGCTAATTAGCATACGTAAAATCATTAAAGGCGTCATTATATGAACTGGGGATAGTCTAAACTTGTGAATGAGTCAGTTTTTTTTCTGTAGCTCGAACGGTTCAAAAGATACAGCCTAATAAATTAATGTTGAATACGCTAATCAGCATAGGTAAAGATACAGCCTAATAGCTAGTCAACACTAATTATGCTAATTACGCTAATTAGCATCTGTAAAATCAATAAACGTTTCATCATATGAACTGGGCATAGGCTAAACGTGAAACAAAGTTGGTTTCGTTTCTGTAGCACAAACAGTTCAAGAGTCATTCTCAGTTATACCCTAACGATGAAAATTAGCAATTATACAGTCAATTGTTTATAAACATGTAATAGAATTCTTGTTTAGGATAGCCTCAAACCTTTGAAGTTGTTATCAAAGGTTGATTGGCCCTAAAGCATGAACATTTTGAATTGAAACCTCTGTATTACCTCGGCTCTCATTGAAACATGTTAATTTATGCAATATTTGAATGTTTATAATTACAAAAGTAAACATAGTATCAAAAATCTGAATACAAGCAACTCAAGTTGGGCCAGACTGAACATCCTGGCGTTGGTTTGGACTTGATAGCATAAAAAATGTAGGAGGAGATGCGTCTAGAATTTTTGACTTTTTTATCATTCAAGTCTATGGACACTTTTTTTTCCCCATTGAAATACATTGGTGGCTCATTTAAATATTGATATAGTATAAAAAGTGTAATAACTATCAAAAAGGTCTGCTCAAGCAACCCGAGTTCAAGCAATTGGGACGTTTTGGAGTTGGTTTCATGTTTATAGCTTTTACCGTTTAGGCTGTAGAGCTGGAGGAATAATAATAAAAATAACAATAATAATATGAAGTATGGGAGAAACCTATAGCTGTGCTTTGCCTTTGGCAAGCACACCTAATAAGTAGTATGGGAGAAACCTATAGTTGTGCTTTGCCTTTGGCAAGCACACCTAATAAATAATATATACAGTATCTCACAAAAGTGAGTACACCCCTCACATTTTTGTAAATATTTGATTATATCTTTTCATGTGACAACACTGAAGAAATGACACTTTGCTACAATGTAAAGTAGTGAGTGTACAGTTTGTATAACAGTGTAAATTTGCTGTCCCGTCAAAATAACTCAACAACAACAGCCATTAATGTCTAAACTGCTGGCAACAAAATTGAGTAAGAAGAAGATTGCCAAGACCCTGAAACTGAGCTGCAGCATGGTGGCCAAGACCATACAGCGGTTTAACAGGACAGGTTCCACTCTGAACAGGCCTCGCCATGGTCGATCAAAGAAGTTGAGTGCACGTGCTCAGCGTCATATCCAGAGGTTGTCTTTGGGAAATAGACGTATGAGTGCTGCCAGCATTGCTGCAGAGGTTGAAGGGGTGGGGGGGTCAGCCTGTCAGTGCTCAGACCATACGCCGCACACTGCATCAAATTGGTCTGCATGGCTCTCGTCCCAGAAGGAAGCCTCTTCTAAAGATGATGCACAAGAAAGCCCGCAAACAGTTTGCTGAAGACAAGCAGACTAAGGACATGGATTACTGGAACCATGTCCTGTGGTCTGATGAGACCAAGATAAACTTATTTGGTTCAGATGGTGTCAAGCGTGTGTGGCGACAACCAGGTGAGGAGTACAAAGACAAGTGTGTC
>JACXGI010001402.1:0-28597 GCA_016801175.1 Esox masquinongy | reverse complement strand
AGGAGCTACAGTTCATTGAGGGAACCATGAATGCCAACATGTACTGTGACATACTAAAGCAGAGCATGATCCCCTCCCTTCGGAGACTGGGCCGCAGGGCAGTATTACAACATGATAACGACCCCAAACACACCTCCAAGACGACCACTGCCTTGCTAAAGAAGCTGAGGGTAAAGGTGATGGACTGGCCAAGCATGTCTCCAGACCTAAACCCTATTGAGCATCTGTGGGGCATCCTCAAACGGAAGGTGGAGAAGCGCAAGGTCTCTAACATCCACCCACTCCATGATGTCGTCATGGAGGAGTGGAAGAGGACTCCAGTGGCAACCTGTGAAGCTCTGGTGAACTCCATGCCTAGGAGGGTTAAGGCAGTGCTGGAAAATGATGGTGGCCACACAAAATATTGACACTTTGGGCCCAATTTGGACATTTTCACTTATGGGTGTACTCACTTTTGTTGCCAGCGGTTTAGATTTGGGCAGATTTGTCTTTGTGAAGGACGCATGAATCAAACCAAATACAAGGTTATCCTGGAAGAACACCTGCTTCCTTCTGCTCTGACAATGTTCCCCAACTCTGAGAATTGGTTTTTCCAGCAGGATAATGCTTCATGCCACACAGCCAGGTCAATCAAGGTGTGGATGGAGGACCACCAGATAAAGACCCTGTCATGGCCAGCCCTATCTCCGGAGCTGAACCCCATTGAAAACCTCTGGAATTTGATCAAGAGGAAGATGGATGGTCACAAGCCATCAAAGTCGAGCTACTTGAATTTTTGTGCCAGGAGTGCATAAAGTCACCCAACAGCAATGTGACAGACTGGTGGAGAGCATGCCAAGACGTATGAAAGCTGTGATTAAAAATCTGGGTTATTCCACCAAATATTGATTTCAGAACTCTTCCTAAGTTAAAACATTAATTCATATTAATTTTTCAACAACAAAATACTAGTTTTCTTTGGATTATTTGGAGTCTGAAAACAATGCATCTTTTTTTGGTTATTTTTGACCAGGTGTTATTTTCTACAAATAAATACTCTAAATGACAATTTTTAATTGGAATTTGGGAGTAATGTTATCAGTGGTTTATAGAATAAAACAAAACTGTTCATTTTACTCAAACACATACCTATGAATAGTAAAACCAGAGAAACTGATAATTTTGCAGTGATCTCAATTTTTTTCAGAGCTGTATACAGGAATACGGTCCTATGGCAAAATTTGAGTTTTGCTTTTTTTTTTACATTTTATAAAGGTCCAGATTCAGAGCTTTGTAGTGGTATAACATTCAATACTGTTTAATAAAGTTATGGGAAAGATATGCTGCTTTAAATTTGACAATCTGCTCTACTTATTTCTGTGAAATGAGCCTTAGAAGATTCACACTTGCCAGAGAGCTGGTCTTTGTTAACACCCATTCAGCGTAGTTCACACCCTCTTAGGCCTTAACCCCACCCAGCTATTTAAGTATTCAAATGGGGACACTCTGACCTTGTGCTAAACTGGTCTGGTTAGTCTCTAATAAACACATACTATATCAAACCAAATAAAATAAAATTTAATTTTTTTCACATGCACTTAATACATCAGGTAGAAATAGTACAGTAAAAGGTAAAGTGGCTTAGCAGCAGGATTCATAATAAACAGTAGCAGAAATTTAAGTGCAGATAGTTTGAGTGCAGCTGGACCGCCACTGAGCCGTTTAGCAGTCTTACTGTACTGATGTACTGGGTTGTTCATATCACTTTCTTTGTCTACTCATTATAGCTGCTCATAGTCACACACACCTGGATGTATGACTGGTCAATCAGGTAGCTAATTACTGAAATAAGTGACTTGCACACTTTTGTGAAGACAATGGAAACATAACAATAGCTCGGCATAATCACCCTTCCCCTGAAACACACCTAGCTATCTGCATTGATAGTTCAGCTAGAAAGCCAACACACAAGAAATGTTGCTACGCAACAAACAAGCTAGACACCAGGAAATGTTAGCTAGCTTGTAAGTTAACATTGTTACCTAGCTAGCTAACGTTAACAGTGAAGTCAGTAGCCATAGCTAGATAACTAGCAATGCCAAGGACTTTGACAACTTTCTGAAAAGGAATTCTGTAGCTAGTTAGCAAACGTTAGACTTACCCGTATACATGTAGGAATGTTTCGCGACAGACGGAATAATCATCTGATTACATACGAAGTCCTTTGTCATTTACGTTTGGTCTGTTGACTTCCATTGTCTTTGTCATGGATGCCATGGTTCCCCTTTGTTTGTAAAAGTAATCAGTGTACAGTTGTTTTATACAAAGACGAGCCAGCGTTTTCTTTTCGTCCATCTCCGCATTTGCAATGAAATGCTTGTATTTTGTAAGTTTCTTTCTCATACGCTGCAGGATATTCCAGATTCCATCACATGGTCAACATGTGTGACAACACTGTACATTTCTCTTTCTCTGACGTTTTGAACAGTATCCAAGTCTGGGGTTTCCTCATCATTGACCGATTCATCTTTCCGAGTCTGAGAGGGTATTGGCATCATTGTCCTCCAGAAAGTGTTCTCTCACAACTTGTTCCCACTCAGATTTGTTAACAACGGCAGCTAAATTCAGGGAAGTGATTGAGAACTCTAGCAACGCATTCGCACTTCGATCCCGGGAATTTCAAACTTGTCCATGTTTGAAATTCCCGGGATCGCAATGATACTGACGAAGTAGTTGCAGAGTAAGCCGGTGATTTGATAGACCAATCAGCCAATACAGGAAAAGTTGTGTTTTTTCCGCTGGTTAAACAACGGTTTGAGTTTTACATTTTATTCGTATTTACACTTCGCATGGTAGTTAGTTATTAAGTCACATTCAAGTTCAAGAAAGCATTTGTGCAAAAAAACAAGAAGGCATTTGTACAAAAAAGAAAAAATGTCCAAGAACCCCGTTTTTCGTCTTACAAACGGCTCTCCTGAAAAGTAGTGACATGCGACTTAAGCGCAGTTTCCTGAATTCTGTCACATATATACACATAAACACACCGATCAGCCATAACATTATGACCACCTGCCTAATATCGTGATGGTCCCACTTTCACCACCAAAACAGCCCTGACCTGTCGCTTGTACTCCACTAGACCTCTGAAGGTGTGCTGTGCTATCTGGCACTAAGACGTTAGCAGCAGAACCTTTAAGTCCTGTAAGTTGCGAGGTGGGGCCTCCATGGATTGGACTTGTTTGTCCAGCACATCCCACAGATGCTCGATTGGATTGAGATCTGGGGAATTTGGAGGCCAAGTCAACACCTTGAACTCGTTATGGTGTTCCTCAAACCATTCCGGAACCATTTTTGCTTTATGGCAGGGAGCATTATCCTGCTGAAAGAGGCCAATGCCATCAGGGAATATCGTTGCCATGAAAGGGTGCACATGGTCTGCAACAATGCTCAGGTAGGTGGTACGTGTCAAAGTAACATCCACATGAATGGCAGGACACAAAGTTTCCCAGCAGAACATTGCCCACAGCATCACACTGCCTCTGCCGGCTTGCCTTCTTCCCATAGTGCATCCTGGTGCCATATGTTCTCCAGGTAAGCGACGCACCCGGCCATCCACGTGATGTAAAAGGAAACGTGATTCATCAGACCAGGCCACCTTCTTCCATTGCTCCGTGGTCCAGTTCTGATGCTTACGTTCCCTTTTGATAGGCGCACAGAAGAAGGCAAGCCGGAGGAGGCAGTGTGATGCTTTGGGCAATGTTCTGCAGGGAAACCTTGGATCCTGCCATTCATGTGGATGTTACTTTGACACGTACCACATACCTGAGCATTGTTGCAGACAAGGTGTACCCTTTCATGGCAACTGTATTCCCTGCTGGCATTGGCCTCTTTCAGCCGGATAATGTGCCCTGCCACAAAAAAAAGGATCAGGAATGGTTTGAGGAACACAACAATGGGTTCAAGGTGTTGACTTGGCCTCCAAATTCCCCAGATCTCAATCCAATCAAGCATCTGTGGGACACGCTGGACAAACAAGTCCGATTCATGGAGGCCTCACCTCGCAACTTACAGGACTTGAAGCATCTGCTGCTCATGTCTTGGTGCCAGATACCACAGCACACCTTTAGAGGTCTAGTGGAGTCCATGCCTCGACAGTTCAGGGCTGTTTTAGCAGCAAAAGGGGGACCTACACAATACCAGGCAGGTGGTCATGATGTTATGGATGATCGGTGTATATATACACATTTACATTTCATTTACAAATACAATATACATTTCAGTAATTTAGCAGACAATCTTTTCTAGAGAGTTAGTGATTTATTTCATCCATCTTTGTCTTACCTGTGCTCTGTGCTGCCCTGACCAGCCCCTGTCTCAGCACGTCCCTGACCCAGCTCTTGACCTTTTCGTTCCCCCCTCCCCCCACCACAGAAATCACTAGGTTGGGGCTGGGCATCTTCCAGTGGTTTGTCATTACTCGGTACACCATATGAGCAGGAGTGTTGCATGACAGACGCAGGAACTAAGTAATGAGGAAGAGAAAAAGGGAAAAGAAGGGAAATTGAGCATCGCCATACTGCAATAACCTACTACATGATATACATGTGTATCATAAATACTGATGTGGCTACATTATTTAAATTTTTTATATTTGTTTTATTTATCATTTATTTAGTCAAGTTGAAATGTTCATCCCTTTTTAAGGCAAGTCCTAGAGAAAGCTGCATACATATTAAAACACAAAACAAAACAGGGTTGCTGTTGGGTTCTTGGTCACCTCCCAATCAAGGCCCTTCGTGCCTGGTTAATTAGTTTGGCTAGAGACATCTCAAGGAGGCTCAAAGGAACACAGGATGCATCTGAGCTCAGTTTGAAGGGTGTTGGGAAAGGGTCTAAATACTTACGTACACAAAATATTTAAGTTTTTAATTTTTTTCTTTAAATTGGCACACATTTCTAAAAATATGTTTTCACTTTGTTGTTATGGGGGTTAAAAATATTCTAAAATATTATATTTTTATTAAATTATAAATTAATGTTATAACACAGTGCTTTCTGAAGGCACTATACTTAATCATTATTTCCTGAGAACAGGAAGATGACATAAAAGGAATGTGCTTTTCACATTCCTCTTGTGTGTCATACCTTTCAGCTGATGAGATATACAATCACACCTGATAAGGTCATGCAGAAGCAAAACTAGCCGAGAGCAGCGCTTCCCAGGCTACAAAAGCCCATTAAACACCTGCTGCCTTTGATTCCAGGTTTACTTCACTGCAACTCAAATGGCATGTGGCCCAAAAAGGAGTGGTATTTTGTTCCCTCCCTCAGGGAAAGAGGATTAAATACGTATCAAAGGTTTCCTTTCTGTCAGTCACTTCTTGGAATGTGGCCAAAAAGGAGTGGCATCTTGTTCCCTCCCACAGGGAAAGAGGTTTATATTTATATGTATCTAAGGTTCCCTTTCTGTCAGTCACTTCTTGCCTCATAATCAGACAAGCCTCCAACGCGTAACTCTGAATGTATAGGTCAAGCAGAAATAAAGATCAAAAGACAGCCAGATAAGGCCCATGGCACGTGGCTTGACCTTGGGCATGAAGACTTCTCTCTCTCATAACTTCCTCTGTCATCACTTCCTTTATGCTTCCTGTTTGAGGTGCTGCTTGCTGTTAGTTACTTGGCCCCTTGCCAAACATTTAGCCTTTACTTTGTATGAACTATCTAGGTTAAATTCTGTGTTTACGAGTTTAACAACATGTTACTTCTGTCTTCATGCAATTATTTTACACCAGGACGATATATGGACGTAAAAGAAGCTACTTAGCCTTGACCAGCCAAAATTAATTAGAAATATACAATATTCTTTTTGCAGTGTTCTGATTTCAACGTGCTGTGTCACACGTAGAACTGGTAGCAGCGTTAACTACACCAGACAGGCCCTGTTTTCAGAAAACATTCTCATGGATACTGGGAAGAAATGCAGTCTGCCTGCTCAACTTGGATTGCTCCAAGAGCCAACAGAAGCTTTATATAGCGTCAGCATATAAACTAGCTAAAAAGTATTTACATCGAGTAATAATCTCTGGTCCCAGTTAGGGCTAGTGATGAGACCTACAGCAGACCTACATATCTCAATCACTGGCTGAAAACTGGAATTTTCTGCCCATTGTAAGAGATTGTAGATAACTGGCTCTCTTTCTCAGACTCACCTAGTAGAAGAGCCAAGCCTGAGATGCGGAAGTGTGACAGACTCCTTGCCAGCTGGCGTGAGACTCTTCTTTTATTCAGGAACATTGACAGGAGCTTCCTGTAGCCTGATTAATTAATTGCCCTAAAGGAGGCCTCTCCTCCTGCTTACACTAATGACCATATCCACAATGCATCCCACAGAGGGGGAGGTGTTGCTAATATTTATGACACCAAATATCAATTTACACAAACACATTTCTGTGTTTCGAGGTTTTAGTAATGAAATCAATGCAGGCTACTCAAACGCTTTTAGCTACTATTTACAGGTCCGCTGGGCCTTACACAGCGTTCCTTGATAAGTTCCACAAATTTGTATCATACCTTGTAGTCATATCACATGATATTTGAATTCTTTGCGATTAATCCAAAGACTATTCCATGCTCTCCCAAACTCCCTCCATCAAAGGATGTCAGAATAAATATCTGTTAGCAATTTAACTGAGGATCTAAACCTAACACTGCATAATACCTTGGATGCAGTTGCACCACAAAATCTGAAACAAATACACAACAAGAAACCAGTTTCCTAGTATACAGAAAATAAAATACAGTTTGAGATATTGGGTGCTGTTGGCAAGTTGTTTTCCCTAGGTGGTGTTGATAATCAGAGGTAAAGGGATGTAGCCTCGCACTTATCCTGCAAGTTTGCATTTGAACGCTACAAAGATATCAGTCTGGTCGGGGTGGGGTGTTGTGGAAATTTCTATTCCTGTGTTCTATTGTTAATAAATGTATTAGTTAAAAGATAGTCATTATGATATGTGTGTCTAAACTATAGCACTGATTACAGAATGATCAAGTGGAATTTTGCTATGCTCTTGTCCCTGAGAGGAAAAACAAGGGGTGTTGATGTTATTGTAGAGTGTGTTTTGTGAGTTTGTCAGAGTGTGTTTTATGACAGGATAGAGGAACACACAACAGGGTGTAGGATTGGACAGCGCTAAAGGAAACAGCATCTTACCACACCCTGCCTTGTATAAGTACTCAAAATTACTAAGCCCTGAATGTATTGTGATCCTAGCAACGCCTCTGGTCAAGAGAATGTTGATCTCTTTCTTACCTACCACTGAGGGAGTTCTACTGGATGGACTCTTAATTTCCATCATAGGGATTCAAACCGTTTGGGCATGGATGTCTCCATTGGGTGTTGAGAAAAGTTATACTGGAATGCGATTGGATTGACCTTCAACTTATTAAACGAGCAATGCACATGAAGTAGTACCAAAGCGCCATAATTCACAATAACAAACAGTACAGTACGTACATCGAGCAACATTGAGCAACATCGAACAACAGCAATCAAGCAGATCAGTAAGTGTAGCTGATTTAAAATGTCTAAAAATGATTATTGACATCTGTGTCACGAACATTTGCGCATCAAAGGCAAGTAACTTTGATGCACAAAGTATCAAGAAAATATAAGAAAAAAAAACAGCAAATGAAAACAATGTTAACTAAGGACTAATAGCATTATGGTTAACATTGCTGATCATTCCTGATAAATACGGGTTAGTACTCGTCATCACCTAGACCACACCCATTTATAGCCTGGTTAGACAGTAGCCAGCTCCAAACGTAAGTCTACTGATCACAATGAAATCAAATGATATCCTTTTAGCATTTAAATGTAAGCTCATGAGATCAGGTGACTTGCAAGGTTAAAAGAGATGTTGATAGGCGAGAACATTCTGTCTGACTGAGCCAAAGTTGTTAGCCCTGGCAGAATTGTTAGAAGACTGATTCTTTTGCCAAATGCTTCTAGACATAGAAATGTTCTGCTGTGTCATGTCTCACCACTGCTAAATCAAAGGTGTTTCTGTGTATCTATGAAAGATAATAGCAATATACGGATCAACCAGGAAAAGGATTGAAATAAACTGTTATTCACATTTTAGTGTTAATGAACGGCTGTGTTATATTTTCATTTCATTTCATATGGAATCATATAAAAACATGAGAACAGCATTAACTCAGTCCCTTAGTAGTATTATGCAGAAACTTAAGTCAGTTGATAAATTCACAGGCAGTAAGCCAGCTACCTACTAATCAATCACTCAGTCAAGCCTGACATTTGTGTATGCTTCGAAATACACCGATCAGCCATAACATTATGACCACCTGCCTAATATTGTGTAAGTCCCCCTTTTGCCGCCAAAACAGCCCTGAACCGTCGAGGTATGGACTCCACTAGACCTCTGAAGGTGTGCTGTGGTATCTGGCATGCAAGACGTTAGCAGCAGATCCTTCAAGTCCTGTAAGTTGTGAGGTGGGGCCTCCATGGATCGGACCTGTTTGTCCAGCACGTCCTACAGATGTTCAGTTGGATTGAGATCTGGGGAATTTGGAGGCCAAGTCAACACCTTGAACTCGTTGTGTTCCAAACCATTCCTGAACCATTTTTGCTTTGTGGCAGGGCGTATTATCCTGCTGAAAGAGGCCAATGCCATCAGGGAATACAGTTGCCATGAAAGCGTGCACATGGTCTGCAACAATTCTCAGGTAGGTGGTACGTGTCAAAGTAACATCCACATGAATGGCAGGACCCAAGTTTTCCCAGCAGAACATGGCTCAAGCATCACACTGCCTGTCGGCTTGCCTTTGTCCCATAGTGCATCCTGGTGCCATGTCTTCTCCAGGTAAGCGACGTACACACACCCGGCCATGTGATGTAAAAGAAAACGTGATTCATCAGACCAGGCCACCTTCTTCCATTGCTCCGTGGTCCAGTTCTGATGCTCACATGCCCATTGTAGGTGCTTTCGACAGTGGACAGGGGTCAGCATGGGCACCCTGACTGGTCTGCAGCTATGCAGCCCCTGCGATGCATTGTGTGTTCTGACACCTTTCTATCAGTACAAACATTAACTTTTTCAGCAATTTGAGCTACAGTAGCTCGTCTGTTGGATTGGAACGCACTGGCCAGCAATCGCTCCCCATGTGCATAAATGGGCCTATGACGCTGTCGCCGGTTCACCACTTTTCCTTCCTTGGACCACTTTTGATAGGTACTGACCACTGCAGGCCAGGAACACCCCACCAGGGCTGCAGTTTTGGAGATGCTCTGACCCAGTCGTCTAGCCATCACAATTTGGCCCTTGTCAAAATCACTCAGATCCTTACGCATGCCCATTTTTCCTGCTTCTAACACATCAACTTTGAGGACATAATGTACACTTGTTGCCAGATGTATGCCACCCACTGACAGGTGCCATGATAACGAGATTATCAGTGTTATTCACTTCACCTGTCAGTGGTCATAATGTTATGGCTGATCGGTGTATATGTGAATGTGTAGTCGTGTTGTTTTCTGAATCCAGAAACATGTGAGTGTGTTACACACATTGCTGTGTCTCTTGCCCGCCCCTATAAACTCCAGCTCTCCAAAGGCGTCGGTTGGGTACTCGGAGGAGTGCTCAAAGCTGTTCCACTGGGTGACAATGGCTGCACCAAAACAGTCTCTTGTAGCAATGGAGACATGAGTGTCCCGCCCACCTCCGCACAGGCACAAAGTCCCACTGCTGAAAAGGGAAGAGATGGTTTCAGACAAAATAACATAATCGGCTGTTATAAATAGCTTTCATAAAATAAATAGCATGTTTCTGCATTTGTATATTGAAAATCATTTACTCCTTTAATGGCTCCTTTAACTGACTACAGGCACAACATTATACTCTCAGGTGATGTACTGTAGGCTGTAAGCTAACATATGCACATTTAAAAAAAAAATTTAATAGATGACCTTCAAGAAAAAATAATGAAAAATTCTATTAATATTTTTTTCTAAGAAATAGTGTCAATAATTTGACACTGCAGTTAAGGTTTTAAATTATTTCAGTCTCAACCCCTTGTTTCCAGTGATGAAAATATGAATGTCTAATAGTCTAACGGGATGTGGAAAATCTCCTGAATCTTAGGGCATTCGGTTCTAAAAGGTTCCGTTCTGAGTACTTCTACAATGTGCATATTTCTAAGGAAGCTGTCATACAAAGCAAAAGAGATGTGCTCACAAAGTGATGAACTAAAAGAGTTTCCCAAAACTTTAAATACACTGCTCAAAAAAATTAAGGGAACTTAAATCACGCATCGGGTCTCGATTAACAAAATATATTAGGGCATAGCAAAAAAAGATGATTTGCATCAGAAAAAGAAAATATAACTCAAACAATTGTGTCCCACCCGCTGATCATCTAGATATGAGTTCCTTGCCACCCTGAGATACAGATAATTGGACCTAATGAAGGCCCTCAACTAGACTGTGCTTTTAAGAGACAAGAAGGATGACAGGTATGATGCAGCAGCACTGAAAATAAAATGGATTTTTTTTTTGTCATTTTTAGAAAATGTGTCCAAATACAACAGGCCAAAGACTCAGACCTGCACAGGGCAGTCAGCCTACTCAAGGACATGATAGAGGTCCTGTCTGGACTCCGACAGGATTTTGAGAAGGCCAAAGTCACTGCAAAGTCCCTTGCCGACAAATGGAAATTTTAAGACACTTGGGGAAGGAAGGCGAGGTGTCATTTTGATGAGCTTTGCGAGGACGAGCTACTGTCTGATGGAGAGAATAGTTTTAGAGCGCTCCTTTTCAAAATTGAAAATAATTCAATCATACCTGAGAAGCAGAATGGGACAGGAGAGGCTGAGTGGTTTGGCCATTCTGTCCACTGAAAACACCAGGGCCAGGACCATGGATTTGAATGCCATAGTCAATGACTTCGCTGAGCGCAAGGCCCGTCGAATGTCAATGAAATGAGTGAGTAAGCTTAATTGGAATTGAACTCGCAACCATTGGACTGAAAGTTAGTTGCGGAAACACCTGCCCACCATCCCTGACCACAACACCCTAGCAAACAGCCACTGTACATTTCATAACTGCCCCTGGTGCCTAGTTTCCAAAGGTAGGCAAATGACACTTCTCATGTGTTGAAACAGAATATAATAGTGAGTCATTAAGGACCAATAGAACTGGGATATGTTGAAAATAATAGCACTGCTGATATGTTCATACTGAAAGTAATCGCGTTTTACAAAATAATTACATATGCATGTAATCCCTGCAGTGCTGCTTCGTGTAACTTTGTGTGACTACATTTTCACTGTAATTTGATTATATTGTAACTTTAATCTGACTTTATTGTAACTGTATTGTGATTATGATGTAACTGTACTGTGACTATACTGTCAATGTAGGGACCGGACCACATTGTATAGATGGACCACTCAGTGACCCAGAAAGACGCTGTACCTGGAGGAGTCCTCTACGAAAGTGGTGCACACTCTTTTCATGATTTGGTCAGGGATCCATTCCTGTAAGAGAAACAGATTGGAACCTAGTCAAGATTGTTATATTAAGATAATCATGTATGATGGTTCACTTCAATATATTGAATACAATGGTGCATTTATCATACATCAGAGAGAAGAAAGTAATTAACTGTAATTTACACCCTAAATGGGGCCCACATTATTGCTGATGGTCCTGCTTTGCTTAGCAGAATGTTGACTGTAGCCAATATAGGCCTTTTCACACTGCATTGTTCTTAGCCCAGGGCAAACTTAGCCCCAGGCTAAGACAGGCTCTGTGTTAGCTTAGCCTGTGTTCCCACAATATTTTGGAAACCCTGGGCTAAGGTTTAACCCTACAACTGATTTACAAATGGTACATTTCATTCTGTTTGATATTTTAACATTAAATCATTGTTCCAAATTTTAATTTTTGTGGAGAGAAATTGTGCATGAAACACAACTTCCATGCCAAAAGAGCTTGCTCATGAAACTTGGAGAGCTTAACAGGCAGTCTAGATGGGATGAAATTGCATTAAAGTAAAAAAGACAGACCACCTACTTTATTAAAAACTTTGAGAGGTATAAAAAAACAGATAGTCAGAAGCCTCCATACATTTCCGAATCCAATTCACTTTAACAGTGTTATTGACCCCTCCGAAGTCAAACATATCGAATCCGCCCCCAAATTTTCGCCCTGCAATAACAGCTTTTTTAAGATGTTGGTGACTAATTTTCCAAAAGAATTTGATAAAAGCACTACTAATTTCTTTGCAGGTAGATTCATAAATAAGCAGAGATAGTAAAGGGTATATGAACCGTGAAAGACCTTCAGCTTTTACCAAGAGGACTCTACCTAATATGGACAAGTCCCTTTGTAACCAACTGTTCATTATCAACTTAGATTTTTTCAGTTTTGGTTAAAAGTTTAATTGCTGTCTAACAATCAAGTTTTTAGAAACTTGATAGTAAACCCAAATATTTAACGCAGTCTTTGATTGGAATGCCATTTAAAGAGGACTCTGTGCAGTTGTATAAACAGAGAATTTCATATTTAGCCATATTCAAATTTAACCCAGAAGCCCCGCTGCTAAATAAATTGATCAAATTTAATGCTGAACTTAGTTGCTCTTTATTCTTGAGAAATAGACAGGTATCGTCAGCTAATTGTGAGAACTTAACTTCTCTATCGAAGATAGAGATTCCATTAATATCTGATTCTTTGTGAATTTTCAAGGATAACAATTCAACAATTGGACAACCCTGTCTCACACTTCTACATACGGGAAATGTATTAGATGTATTTAGATTCAAGATTACGGAGCTGTTGATCTCTGTAAAACATTCTGATTGTTATAAAGTCTTTTAAAGTTTTCACCAAACCCGAATAACTTTAAGGCTTGCAAAAAGAATGTGTGTTCAATGGTGTCAAATGCCTTGTAGAAATCCAAAAATACAATGAGAGCTTCAGAGTCGATGTGGTGTGCATAATCTATGAGGTCTAAGACAAGCCTTATATTGTTACTAATGTGTCTCTTTGCCATGAAACCTGATTGAGTTCAAACGGTTGGCAAATGCTAAAGCCAAAATCTTGTAATCATCATTTAGCAAGGTGATTGGTCTCCAATTATCAAGAGTTAAGAGATCTTTTTCAGGTTGCGGAAGTAAAGTTATAAGACCTTGTTTCATAGAGGTACACATTTCCTCTTTTTCAAGGCACTCTCTAAACATTTCATACAAGGGCATTTGAATAGTGTCTCAGAACTTAACATAAAATTCAATTGTCAAGCCGTCAGTTCCTGGGGATTTCCCATTTTTCATAGAGAAGACTGCTTTGGATAATTCTTCTAAAGATAGCGGCTCTTCGCAAGTAGAATTGAAATCCTCTGAGATCTTAGGTATAAAGTCTTTAAGACTATCTATGAAAACCGCTGCATTGAATTTATAATAATTGGATCCATAAAGACGTTGGTAAAAGGAATGGACCTCTTTGGAGATTTGGGATGCATCATTACTGATAGCATTATTGTTTTTAAGAGCTGTAAGGGATTTCCTAATATAATTTCTTTTTTCAAAGGCAAAGAAATAACTTGTGTTTTTTTCTCCTTCTTCCAGCCATTTGGCTCTGGATCTCACAAAACACCCTTGGCCAAATTTAAGCAAACATCTATTTCCAACCTTAATTTTTGTAACTCGTCTTCCTTCTCTACAGTGAGAGTATCCCTACTTAGTATTATGTTTATTTCACTCATACCTTGTTCAAGCCTAGACTTTAACTTTTTTAATTACTTACTTTGTTTAATTGGATACTCCCTCACCATAAATTTAAAGAACTCCCATCTTTGTATACAATTAATTTTTCTATCTCCATTACATTATCGATAAAAGTAGTATCTGCAAGTAAGCTGTTATTCAGTTTCCAATATCCTCTAGTTCCTTTGTTAGAGGGTTGATTTCCGCTCAAGGAGAGAGAAATCATTTGGTGATCAGAAAGTGGGGCACCAATAATTGAAGACTCCTCCACATTTTGAATCAAAACCTGGGGTATGAGCCAAAAATCAATTTGTGATCTCAGGGAAAGTGAATTGTTACCCCACGTATATTTAACTCTGATCTGGATGAAGAAAACGCAAAACATCAATTAACTCTACCTCATCACTCAATAGCGTAAACACTTTTGATGTCGTTTTTTGGGAGGATATCTATCTTTAGAATTGTTAGGAGCCTCGTTAAAATCTCCCCCCATTAGTAGGTGAGCCTTGTTATATATTTTTTTCAGTTTCCCAAGTTTTATGCAAAGATGGCAAAACATTATAATTGGGCGCGACCGAGTTATAACCATACACATTGCACATTATGAAAGTAGTATTGTCCATTTTTACAACCACAACGATCCATCTTCCGTATTTTGAAGAGACTGACTCGACAATGTCACCTTTAAACTCATTAACAAGAACTGCAACCCCTGCTGAATGATTAGAGCCGTGCTTAAAGAACGCAATATCCCCCAACTGTGATTTCCAGAACTTTACATCAGCGTAACAAGAGTGCGTTTTTGAACTGTGCCCCAGAGTTTCTGCTAAACAAAAAAAGCATTTTCTTTTGGTCACGGATACCTCTTACATTTAAATCTTTGAATCTGAAGTTTACCAAAAGACAAGATCTGCCATCTAACCAGATGAATAAACAATAAACAATAAAGTAAAAAAACAAATACAAGTAATACAGCAACGAGAAAAAGTAACCAAAAACTGTTATTGATGTATGTAACTATGTAAACTGGAGACTGCATGTAACAGGCAGTAATTTAACCAACGTGAGCTAAGCATGAGGAAAACTGAACACTAATCCCAAACGTAATTTCTCAGACACTGGGAATCTCTGCAGTAACTGTTAAGTAGGCGCAAAATAGCACCACAGTGTTACCCACTTACTTCTACTTGTTTGCCTTCGATAAAAGCAGTGTCCCCTGAAAACAGTCTTCTTTCCTTCAGCTCTTGCTTGACGAACCAGGGACCAGGCTTTCTCTTGTGCATCCCTTTCTTCTGGGGACAAGTCCTCTTTTATGCGCAGGTGGTTGCCTTCCAGATGCTTTGAATGTTTGGCGTCACGCCAGATGATGTCCCTGAAGTACCTCATGGAGAATTGTATGATAACTCTTTATTCTTTGTTTTACAGATCCTATGGACAGCGTCGACTATTTCTGGTAACTTATGAGCAATCCTTGGGGAGATTTTACTAAGAGTTTTGATAGCCAATTGTCTAGTATCTTCCATTCCGCTATTCTCCTTTTCTCCTTGTAGCCAAAGCCCCCATCTCCGTTTGTAGCTGTTCACCTCTGCCACAACCGATTTCATCTTGTTATTTTCTCTTTTCAATTCAAGGATTGTCTCCTCCAGCTTCCCAATCTTTTCTTTGTGAGACCGATTTTCAATTACAAGTTGTTGTACAGTGTTGTTGAGTGAATCGATGCCTACGTCTTCTTCATGGTACACTATATTGACGACACCTTGACACAGTCTCGCATTTCTCAGAGAGTGATTGAATGGCATAAAGAATGGTGCTGATGATGTCTTCCTGAGGGCTTTACTTATCCTTTTTTTGAGTTTGGGCTTTTACTTGGAGTAAGAGATGATGTCGGAGAGTCTTCTTCCTCCATTGTAGTTACCTCACCATCCTCAATTTCAGTTGGGACTGTCACGTCTTCACTGTCAGATGGCAGTTGAGATTTCGTACTACTAGCTTCTTTATCCATTCTATCGTCGGAGAGAGGTTTTCTACATTTTCGCTTGCCCGTGCGACTGGTAAAAGTTTTCCAAGCTCAAGTGGTATAATTTGGTAGCAAAAAGTGATATGTGAGTGGCTCACATAACCATTGTAATTCACCTGTTCACATGTTAAATCTCAGTTTTGGCTAAGAACTATAGCGGCAACGCGGCCACGCGAGCCGGATCCATCTTGGAAAACCTCATTAATGGGAAATTGATATTTTCAGTAGCTGGTTATGACGTACCTAAAAAATACGACCCCCTATTCATAGTTTTTAGTCACGTGGATGCTCTGACAGCCTGGCGACTAACACTGGGAATTCTATGGAGCTACTGCACAAGCCGGTCAAATTTTCTACTTCTACAGTCTGTGAGTGTTTATATAACCTCACAAAACATGAAAAACAAAGGTATGCAAACACACTGCAAGTCTTAAGCACTTGTGACCCATATACAGCATGGGACCCATATACAGCAATGTAAATAACCCGCTGTGTTATTTACATTGTTAAACACAGCGAAATACCTGCCGGAGCTGAACTTTCGGGATGTATACAGTTATACCTTGTGGAGAATCCATCCCCTTACACTGCTACCAAAATGAAAGTGTACAAAAGTACAGACAACTATCTGTACATTCGATCATGGTGGGTCAATAATGCAATTTTTTGGGAGTTGAAGGAGAAGAAATTCTTAATTGTCAAAGCCAAGTTTAGGGCAAATTTACCTAAATTACCATTGGTTCTATGGGTGGTCAGTTTAGCGTAGTGCAGCCAATATAATACAGAATCTTGTGACAAATGTACCGGGAATAATATAAACGTTCTTCCAACGTCAGGTAAACCATTCCTACTACATAAATGACCCACCATTGATAGCCTGGGTTGCTGTGGAGAAGGTTGGATTGGTGAGATTTTTTTTGTATTAACTTTGTTATTAACTTAGCTAATGGTATATGTTTAACAAGAGCGGTTTAACTAGCCTCACTAACGTTAGCTAGGCCATTGGAGTTGGCTGCATCGGTGCAGACGAAAACAGACCATGTCATTCATTACAATGATTACATGTAAATATGATAGCAAATACAATACATATGCAGTTAGCTCATCCAAAGGAACTGCAACTATATGTCATTTTGAAGTATAGCTAGCAGAAGTGGAGTGGTGTGGAGTTGTCGATGGAGGGCAATGAAAGGAAACTTTGTTTTGCCCACCAAGTGGGCGTTCCCATATGCCGTGACGTCAGGTGAAAACAATCAATTATCGGCCAATGTCCCCAATTATTGGCCACCTTACTATTTTATAGATTTACATTGTAATTGCTTTTTATTTGTATTACAAATGACAGATCTTAGTCTTCTCTGAAGTGTCTACTAGAAAGTTGTAGCTAGCTTTCTTGCCTTCTGGTAAAGAAAAAATAGACTGATCATTTTGATATTAGGCCTACATGACGCCTGGTCTGTCGTGCAGGTCAAAGTTCACGAATTGCAACTTGTCTAAACAATTTCCATACATTACATTTTTGAGAGTTCAAAAAATGTTTTAACATCCATACATTTCTATATATAATGGTGTTGGACTAGCTGAAAGAGTATTTTGATTAGCAAAACGTACCGTTGCTTTCCAGTGCATTTACATTTTGAAGTTGAGAGGTTTTACACTTGGAACATCCGATAATGGGGGTGGCCAATAGTAGGGAGAGGTTAGCTACCATTTACAGAAGAGAGTTGCTTCAGATGAGCGAGTTAAGTTCAAAACATCAAACTCAACCGAAAATGCTGCCAAATTAACACGATTCTATACAATTTCTATACAATTTGTAAGAAGTTTAGATGCGATGGAACGGTTGATGAAAAAAAGAAATGACAGAGAAAATGTATTGACTGATATATTGATTTATTTAGGAGAGGCTAATTAATATTTTAGGGGGGCTTTAGTCCCCACAATGGCCTAGCGACGTCCCTGGGCCATTGCACAGTTAATAAACGAATTACATGTTCTGCTCAAATGCCATTTTATTTGAAACTTTAGGAAGAAAAATCAATCGTTATTTACCTCTGAAAATATTAATGAAACCTTGATGGGTTGAACGTAGCCTATTGCCTATTTAACAAACTAAACGTCCTTCCATGTAAACGCGCTATGTTAAACACTTGAATTATATTTTCGTTTGGGTCTACTCTGGCATATTGTACTTTATCAAAGAAATCTGGTGGGAAAAGTAATTTCTTATTATATTTTAAGAAGTTTTTATTGATAGAAACAGATGCAGTCTTCAGGAAATATTAGTACAGAAAAGTAGTATCAATGACGCAATAAGTAATGTTCACTTGGTAAAAGTCTGCAATTAGCCTACATAAATGGTAACTTAATCGTTGTAATCAACAGCTATATTTCCCGTCAAATAATTGTATTTCAGTTTAAATAATTACAATTAAAGAAAAGGAAGAGATTCATGTGTGTAGACCTATGATTAAATATACATTCTCAGAAATAACAGTTAATCAAGCACAGCAACACAGCAACATGGGATCAAAAACGGCAACATAGCAATCCATTAATAGGATTATATTGGACAATATTCCTCCAATTTGAATGTTTATTCTGGCCATATACAGTTCTGGAAAAAATTGAGACCACCGCAAAATTATCAGTTTCTCTGGTTTTACTACTCATAAGTATGCGTTAGAGTAAAATGAACATTTTTGTTTCATTCTATAAACTACTGACAACATTACTCCCAAATTCCAAATAAAATATTGTCATTTAGAGTATTTATTTGTAGAAAATAACAACTGGTCAACCATTCCTCTATGGTCCAATCCTCATGGTCTTTTGCAAACTTCAGCTTGGCTCTTCTTTGCTTCTCATTGATGAAGGGCTTTTTTCTAGCTTTGCATGACTTCAGCCCTGCCCCTGGGAGCCTGTTTCGAAACATCCTCGCCGTGCACTTCACCCCAGCTGCTGTTTGCCATTCTTTTTGTAGGTCACTTGATGTCATCCCATGGTTGTTGAGTGACATTCGAATGAGTTAACGGTCATCTCGGTCAGTGGACAGTTGTTTTTGCCCTCTGCCAGTCTGTAGCTTTGTTGTCCCCAATGTCTGTTGCTTGACCTTGTTCTTATGAACCACCATCTTTGAAATTTTCAGGATGGAAGCAACCTGACGCTCACTGTATTCCTCTACCAGGAAAGCTAGAATTGAATCCTTCTTTTCCTCACACAAAGCTTTTCATTTCAACTCTTTTGTCATGCTGAATAGTTGTTTTTTAATTCAAATTATCTTTGAGGTACTACTAGCACTGTTTTTGCCATCCAGCTGGTCCTATTGCAAGAGGATATGGATGACCACAGCAGTGGTTTTATACTTTTGCTTGTTAAATTAGATTTCGTTCAGGTAATCACCTAATCAGTACCTCATTAAGTAAAATGAGGTGTGCCTGTGTTGGAATTTAACAGACACTGGAATGGAATGGCTGCCATACATGGGGAGTAGCTGATTTAAGAAAAATTAGGAATGGTCTCTTAATTTTTTCCAGAGCTGTATATACAGACGCAGGCTTGAATAACATCAGTTTCAGGCGGGTGTGGACGTTCTCACAGATGCCCCCCTGATAGGCATTCTTATTTTTTATTTTATGTTTTTGTCTATGCCGCATGGCACTGCAACTTGCCACGGTATACTGCAGCATAACGAGGCATGCCTCGTCGGGGACCGCCCCCTTGGAGCTGGAATTAGATGAGCGATCTGTAGCCAATCGGGGAAATTCAAAACCCGGTTCAAGGATGTTGCCAGATGTGAGACTGATTGTTTCCAAACTCTGAAGCCGCTATGTCCCATCAGGTGGACTGTAAGGACTGCAGCAATCCGCTCAGTAATGAGCCAGTATGAGTCTGTAGTGCTCAGCTTGGAGGAGATTGCCATGTCTGATGGCTCAGACACAGCAACAACAGCTAGAGGGCTTCTTGAAAACTTTGAGAATGGGATCACAGTCCTGGGACTCCTTTTAGCATCTAAGGTCACAGAGTTGGAGTGCCTGAATAGCAGCTTACAGGAGAGAACGGCTACAGTTGCTGGCATGCTTGCTGCAGTTGAGTGTGTGAAGAACACATTACAGGCGAAGCGGTCAGAGGATACATTTAACCAGATATATGACAGAGCAACAGAGATGATTGGAAAGTTGAATTTACAACCCATTCAGATGCCTCTCTTTCGCAATACACCTAAGCGCTTCAGTGGAAATGCGGGTTCTTATTCGCCCACATCTCCTCAGGAATACTACCGGGCTGGGTTTTATAAGATGCTTGACACTGTGGATGTGCAGCTGAATGAGCTCTTCAATCAGGCCGGCTTAAAAAAGCTTGACAAGCTTGAGAGGATTCTCCTCTCAGGAGAGGTTAATGCTGCGGTGGACCAGTACCCATAGCTGAACACGAGGTCACTTGAAGTGCAGTTGTCCATGTTCAAAATGCACCACTAGTATAGCACAAGTACTGAAGCTGCAACTATTCTCAGAGACCAACTGCCTGAGGTCAGTGGTCTTTTCAGCCAGGTAGAAGCACTTGTTAGACTTCTTTTGGTTGTTCCTGTGCTTTAAGAAGGCTTAAGTACAAGTACAATGAAGTACTCTGAAGCAAAGCCGCTTAAACAATGTAGTAGTCTGTCATGTCCATCAGGACAAATTGGACAGATTGGACAGAAAAACTGTTGGCATATAGTTTATCTCTGCAAATGATCGAAGAAAACTGGTGTTTGGAGCTTACTGTTAGGAAAGAATGGAATTAGAATGAAAGAAAATGAAGAGAAGGAAAAGTTGGTAAAAGAAGAAAGGGTGACAGATAAAGAACGAAAAGGATGAGGTGAAAATTACAAATGGGAAATTAGAGTTTAAGAAAAAAATAGATGGGCAGAGAAGAAGGTAGATTAAGGATTGAAATATTTTTTTCTTTTGGGAGGGGAGGTCTGTATTTAGTGTAGCCTAAATATTTTTTATTTTATTGTATATTCATTTTTATAATTATTTTAAAGAAAATAAATAAATAAAGGGCATCAAAGGTAAAATATTGTACTTAGATTTTGTCATGTAGCATATTAACCCTGCTTTTAAAGTATGCACAAACTTAATGATATCTGACTTACATTTGCTTTAGTTTTTTTTATATACATGTTATCTCGGTTGTTTCATTTCAAATCCATTGTGGGTGGAGCCAAAATTATGAAAATTGTGTCAGTGTCCAAATATTTCCAGACCTAAATGTACCTCTTCAATCTATACTGGGTGGAAAAACCCTCCAAAAGAAATACTTAGACATAGTGACTAACTGGATCGCAGTCCCTCTAACAATCTGGCATTAGAGACCCAGAATTTTAAAGAAACGCACAAATATTACGGTGGGTGGCATATGACACTGAATTTATACCAGCTGAATTGGACAGTAGGTTTAAGCAATGGACAAATATGGGTATTACTCGTTATTGTATAATATCCTCCAACAAAGGTATAGATACTTTTCAACAACTCACTGAGACTTACAATTTAGAGAAACACAAGGCTTGATTTTAATTTTGGTGTTATGCATCTGGGAAACTTGCCTTCTGGACTGACAAAGCAGGACAGATACAGTTAGGTCCGGAAATATTTGGACATTGACACAATTTTCATAATTATGGCTCTGTACGCCACCACAATGGATTTGAAATGAAACAACCGAGATGCAATTGAGCTTTAATTCAAGAGGCTGAACAAAAATATCGTATGAAAAAGTTTTGGAATTGCAACCATTTTCATACACAGTCCCCATATTTCAGGGGTTCAAATGTAATTGGACAAATTAACACAATCTTAAATTAAATGTTCATTTTTAATACTTTGTCGAGAATCTTTTGAAGGCAATGACTGCTTGAAGTCTGGAACGCATGGACATCACCAAACGCTGGGTTTTCTCCTTTGTGATGCTTTGCCAGGCCTTTACTGTCTTCAGTTGTTGTTCGTCTTATGTTTTGTCTTCCGCAAGTAAAATGCATGCTTGATCGGTTTGAGATCAGGTGATTGAATCGGCCATTGCAGAATATTCCATTTCATTGCCTTAAAAAACTCCTGGTTGCTTTCGCAGTATGTTTTGGGTCATTGTCCATCTGTAAAGTGAAGTGCCATTCAATCAACTTCGCTGAATTTGGCTGAATCTGAGCAGACAATATATCCCTATACACTTCAGAATTCATCCGGCTGCTTCTTTCTTCTGTCACATCATCAATAAACACTAGTGACCCAGTGCCATTGGAAGCCATGCATGGCCATGCCATCACACTGCCTCCACCGTGTTTTACAGATGATGTGGTATGCTTCAGATTCCAAGCCTTCTCCATACTTATTTCTTCCCATCATTCTCCTACAGGTTGATCTTAGTATCATCTGTCCAAAGAATGCTTCTCCAGAACTGGGCTGGCTTTTTTAGATGTTTTTTGGCAAAGTATAATCTGGCCTTTCTATTCTTGAGGCTTATGAATGGTTTGCACCTCGTGGTGAACCCTCTGTATTTGCTCTTGTGAAGTCTTCTCTTTATGGTAGACTTGGATGATGATATGCCTACCTCCTGGAGAGTGTTCTTCACTTGGTTGGATGTTGGGAAGGATCCTTCTATCATCCACCACAGTTGTCTTCTGTGGATGTACACACCTTTTTGTGTTGCAGAGCTCACCAGTGCGTTCTTTTTTTCTCTGAATGTACGAAACTGTTGATTTGGCCACTCTTAATGTTACTGCTATCTCTCTGATGGATTTTATTTGGGCAGCCTAAGGATGGCCTGTTTCACTTGCATTGAGAGCTCCTTTGACCACATGTTGTGGGTTCACAGCAACAGCTTCCAAATGTGAATGCCACACCTGAAATCAACTCCAGATCTTTTACCTGCTTAATTGATGATGAAAAAAATGAAGCAATAGCCCACACCTGTCTATGAAACAGCTTTTGAGTCAATTATCCAATTACTTTTGTTCCCTTGAAAAAGAGGGGGCTACATATTAAAAAGCTGTAATTCCTAAACCCGTCCTCTAATTTGGATGTGAATACCCTCAAATTAAAGCGGAGAGACTGCGCTTTAATCACATTAATTATTTAACTGTAACTTGAAAATATTTGTGGAAACAGTCAAAAAACAAAACTTGTCAGTGTCCAATTAATAACGAACTTAACTGTTCATACACAGACTACTGTCCAAAAGTTTTGGGTCATATTGTTTGTCCATTGTTTATGGGAAATGACTATTGTAGCTGGAAACATATGATTTCTAATGGAATATCTACATAGGCGAACAGTCCCATTATCAGCAACCATCACTGCTGAGATGTGGACTCAAGTCACATATTTTGCAACTTGAGACTTTGACTTAGTAAACAAAGAAAACACTCGCACTTGACTTGTGACTTAACTTCAGCTTGAGCTGTATGACTCGAGGGACTTGTTTAGATTTTCCCAGCACATTCCTCTCAACCTCTCACCTCCGTCTGCTTGCGCAATGCTCAAAGATCTAGTATTCAATGATCTGAACTCGTATCCATTGGGTGAGGGTGGGCAGGATAATACAACAATAATTCACTCTAGTTTCACTTTTCTCAAAGTAGTTACATTTGGATTCAACGACAAGTGTGGAGGAAAATGACAGCAGTACCTTAATTTCCGTTTATGAACTGCGGCTTATAGACAGATTTTGAAAACATTTTCAACCACAACAGTTAATACATGTGTGGCTAATACACAGGTTTACATTCATAAAACCGTTTCCACCATCAAGTTTTTTCACAGATCATTGCTTGACGACGTAGAGGTCTCAGAAACTCATGTAGCAAATATGATACAATTGGCGTTGCATGGTTTTCAAAAACATCTTTTATTCTTCAACAAATTAATTTTGGTAGCACCCTATGACAGATGTTTAATATAAATGTACAATGTATGTACGAGTCATAACTGACATTTCGCAAAAGCCCTATCTGTCTTAGTTACTATTGCTACGCTCAGACTTCAATCAATCAAAGAATGAGAAACCCAATGAACTTAAAAGCGACTTGCATTGAAAGTTAGTCGAATTAATGGTCACGTTAGCACAAGTAACTATAACATCAGCGTTAGATAATGTTGTCCTATGAATAGTTATGTATAAATGACTACAGAATTTCACAACCCAAGAGAAGTTACTGTAAATGACTCTCTCCACTAAACTTTTCGGGTACCTGCTGTTGGATTTGCAGCAGGTGCCGTAGCGAAGGCATAACGTTTCACCATTTTGAACCTTATCAACAAAAGCTTAACAGACCTTCTTCAAGTAGTGACCGACTGGACAAGGGGTTTTGCGAAAGGTCCATTCTCGTGGCAAATGCGGTTTATACATGGTGCAGTTTATAAACGGGGAATTACGGTATGCAAAACATGCAAAACTAATATTACTGATGTGCCACAACGTCTAACTTTGTGAGACACCTGAAATCCCACAAAGACGGGTAAGAATGACATTACGAAGGTGCTGTGCCTATCTATCTAGCTAGCTATATGCGTTAATGTCAGAATGAAACACTGTAAAGATAATATTAGTGAAATGGGGAGATGGGAAACTCATTCATACTCTTGGAATTTTCTAGTGATTAGTTTAGCAACAACAGTCAAATTCATAGAGGGTTATACAGTATGTTCCTCAATTCTCATTTACCAATGAGATTCCCATGGCATCTCCCCTTTTAAGTATTTCTGGTAATATTCTCAAATTTACTAGCATGCAATGGTTCTCCCTACATTTTTTTCAACATGAACAACATTTTTGTTTTGTTTTTAACATCCTTAAATAGGTTGACTATTAAAATATATATATTTTATCTAAATACAAGAAGAAAATTGACAACATATAAATACATTAACAATCTTAACCATTGATTGCAAGACTTGAAAGCAAAAATTCGGGACTTGTCTTGACTTGATCTGAGCTGTGGAACTTGAGACTTGCCCATCATTACTTGGGACCAGTGTTGGGGAACATAAAAAGTAACTAATTACAGTAAGTAGTTACAGTTCCCATAAAGTAACTAGTTACATTACTAGAAGGTAAGGCGTTAAGTTATTTAGTTAGTTAAAAGTCCTTTTATTCTATATTAAAATGGGTAGTTCGTCCAAAATTCATGTTTTTCTCAAAGTTCACTTACCAAGACATATTACAGAAGGCACATAGTAATTTTTTCAAGCAATCCATTTTTCAGCTCTGTCCCAGTCTGTAATTAGCGTTATTAGCATCATCTAAATTAATGAATGGTGAGAGGAAATGGGCATGAGAAACTTAACACAACGCATATGTGCTGACTAACTCTGAACAAAGGACAATAGAGATGTTACAGATGGGCCCCACACATCCTGTCCATACCTCCTGCTAGGAGCTGTCCATGTGACTGTCATAGGCTCTATGGATAGGCCCATTGACCACAGGTTGGAACATACCATACAAGGGTCTTTTGTAGGATAAACCTTTCTAATTGGAGGATATTGCACTGTAATGGTAGGCTATGACCACTGACCACCTCCTATGTGTCCTGGCATAAAAGACTGTGTTAACTTTGTAATTACTGGAGAACATGTAAGAACTATGGAAGGTCAACATCGTAGACTCATGCTGAATAAAGATGGCTCACCCCTGACTTCCAGTTGCATTAATTTTGTTCATGGATCAAAAATGGACAGAATCTAACAATGGAAACGGTTCGTACCGCTATTGCAAACCTGCATTGAAAGCGGAAAACTACTCCAAAACACTTCAAACATCATTCAGTAATCTGTAACGGCAGCATCAATTTTTTTTAAACTGTACACTGACGAAACAGCTAGTGGAATTGGTTGAATTCAAACAGGCATTAGCAAACAATTTCCTATAGCCACCATACACAGCTTCTGTTCTTCAGCAGTGATGTCATCGAGATGAGTGTGAACTTTAACCTCAACAAGCTATGTGAATATAGGTTGCTTTGCCTAGCAATTTAAAATTGCTGCTAATTTACACGTATGTATATTTTTGCTCTAAATATTTCTTAATTCTTACTATGCAGATGTCGTGCCATGTCACAAGAATTTCATTGTGCGGGATGACGCTGTGGTATTTGGTGAATTTGATAAATTTTGAACTTTAAACTTCTGGATATCCTTTGTATTGATGTTGACTTCTGCCTGCTCATTTGCCTGCTTGTGGGTCTTGAATTGAAATTAAATTCATCCCGCTCTCCAATTGGGACAATACCTCTGCCTCTCCACAGTCGTATTGTGGGAGAATCAATGGAGCAACTTCACCAATGAGACATACAATTTTTGCGAGAAACATTTTAATACAGAGGATTGTGACCCACATTCACTTAGGAGAAGACTAAAGGCGAATGCAATTCCATCAAGTTACTCAGTTCAACCAGTGGAGACAAGACAGATTGTAAGTAATTCTTCCGATCGCTGTTATAATACACAAAGTACATATTGCCTCTGAATATTCTGGGCAAGGGTTGGGGATTAACGTGTTCACCAACGCCCCCCTTAAGCTGCTGTCTAAGGTTCTATTCATCATCTGTGTATTATGGTTAGAACAAGTTAGAAAATTAATTTATTGTCATTCTTATTTATTCATTATCTTATTAGAAGGTTTTTGTATTCTGTATGCTTGATCAATTACACATATACTCAAAGACTTGTCTCTCTCTCTCTGTCTCCAACTTATAAGGCCAGTATCTGTATTCAGGGGCAGTGATGAATGGAATGTCGGCTGCACAGGGCCTTGGCTCTTTTTAGCAGTAAGAGAAACAGGCCTGTGCCAGTGCCATAAAACCGCCATAAGAAAACTGTTCTCTAGGAGGAAGCTCTTGAACAGCAGGGGGTTATTACTACTTACATCCTACAGGTGAACAGAGCTCTATTCCTTATTGGGAAGAGCATAGTTAACTTAAGTCTTCATATAGTAAATGTCCCGATTGATATATCTCAGTCTCTGACCGGGTTGTCTGGGCAACTGACAGTCTATGATTCTCTGTGCTTCTCGGAGCCATCTGAGTGCAACCTTGCATTTTTAGACTACCCCATAGTGGTGACTATTGATTGTATGTACATTCTGCAAATGCTAATTCCGTCATCTGTACTGTTGGAAGAGAATATAAGCTTGAAACTTGAAATGCACAATCAGAACAATCTGTCATGACGTTACTCTGCTAGTCTCTGTACTCATTCTCTGTTGATGTGGTGACGGTTGTTCCCGTGGATCCACGTATTTAAACTTGAAATAATCAACTGTTATACCAGACTCTGAGGAGTTTTTATTTTAATAAATCGCGAACATTTTCCATCTTCCACAATTTGGCACCCCAGATGGGACTTCAATATCTTCACGACGACGGTGTTTGCTTTTCAACTCTCTCCAGCTGACTGAACTGCATGCATCATAAACAGGTAAGCGAAACCTACTTGACAAAATTCGCAATAGTTCATATCAGTCTGTTTGAGAGTTGAATTGTTTACACTGGAGCCGGGAGTAACGAAGTTTGATTTGTTACATATAAAATAACAGTTGATAATTGATGGTACATGTTGTATTGATGTTTCATTGTCATAATTTTATGTACTACAAGAAAATATAGAAAATCCTTCGATAAGAAGTTAAAAAGAACAAAAAGAGATGAAACTGAATATTTGATAAAGTATGATCATTAAAGAGAACTCCTAAACAGTATAGTATAGCCAATTTGAGGTTCCCAAAATCTGTTGTATGTGAGGGAATAACTAATTCGACGCTTCTGAGAACTTAAAGTAAGAACCTAAAGTGAGGGAGCTAGCTGACCAGTTATAAACTGCCGCTGTGGGGTTAGAGTCCCCCAGCAGAGGTGGTTAGAGTCCCCTTGCAGGCGATTAGATAGGTGTTTGACGCAACCTAATTGGGTCACATTACTCCCTTTGGTGGGTTGCAATAGCAGTGGTTGACGAACCCCTATGTGCCAAGCCAAGGCTGGTCCTAAATTAGGGTAAATTGATCATTCAAATTAGATTATCCAAGAGACCCTATGTTGAGGATACCCAAGAACATTAGGTGAGGGGCCATATCCAAGAAACCCTATGTTGAGGATACCCAAGAATATTAGGTGAGGGGACTAAAATCTCTACACTGTTAACAGAAGTATGAATGGTCGACCTTGAATGAGTGTTTGTGTGTGAGCGAGTGAGCCAAAGTTCTGTATGTACGTGGTTGGGGACTGAATGTGTGTGAGAATGAGAGTGTGTGCTCAATAAAACGTGTGATTGGGTTGTGTTCCTTATTGTCGCACCACTACACTTGTGTTTTTGTATGTCATGATCTGTGTTCTGATGAAAATTATAGCAAAATGTGTATGTTACTAATTATTATAGATATAACTCATTTGGGCTTGTAATGGTATAGCCGGACATTTAAATTACGTCACGGCTCTCTATTCTTCTCTGGCGCCACCTGGTGGCTATTTGGAGAAGGTTCTGCATAGACGACAAACACACTGACTATAATAGTGTGCTGTATTGTGTATGCTTATATTTTGAGAGTTTCCTGTAATCTCCAAATAAACACCGGGGTGGCAATTGCCATACTTACGCCACGTGCTGGTGATTTTCACTCAGACACAGATCACTTTTATTTTTCCTATTTTTACACATTTTTGGTTTTATGAGGCATGAAGGATAACGTTTCTTTTGGGGTATTATAGGAAAATGTTATTTTTTATTTATCACAACTAGTCTTGGCCTGTACAGTCTTTGTCACTAGCTCTCTGATTTATCTAGCCATTAA
>JACXGI010001401.1:80987-94136 GCA_016801175.1 Esox masquinongy | reverse complement strand
TTACCTATTGCAGATTCAGTCTTCCCAGCCTGGTGCAGGTCTACAATTTTGTTTCTGGTGTCCTTTGACAGCTCTTTGGTCTTGGCCATAGTGGAGTTTGGAGTGTGACTGTTTGAGGTTGTGGACAGGTGTCTTTTATACTGATAACAAGTTCAAACAGGTGCCATTAATACAGGTAACGAGTGGAGGACAGAGGAGCTTCTTAAAGAAGTTGTTACAGGTCTGTGAGAGCCAGAAATCTTGGTTGTTTGTAGGTGACCAAATACTTATTTTACAGAGGAATTTACCAATAAATTAATTAAAAATCCTACAATGTGATTCTCTGGATTTTTTTTCTCATTTTGTCTCTCATATTTGAAGTGTACCTATGATGAAAATTACAGGCCTCTCTCATCTTTTTAAGTGGGAGAACTTGCACAATTGGTGGCTGACTAAATACTTTTTTGCCCCACTGTAAGTATTTGATCCCATTTCAATCAGAAAGACTGCTGGCTCCCAGGTGTCTTTTATACAGGTAACGAGCTGAGATTAGGAGCACCCTCTTAAAGGGAGTGCTCCTAATCTCAGCTTGTTACCTGTATAAAAGACACCTGTCCACAGAAGCAATCAATCAATCAGATTCCAAACTCTCCACCATGGCCAAGACCAAAGAGCTGTCCAAGGATGTCAGGGACAAGATTGTTGACTTACACAAGGCTGGAATGGGCTACACTACCATCGCCAAGCAGCTTGGTGAGAAGGTGACAACAGTTGGTGCGGTTATTCGCAAATGGAAGAAACACAAATGAACTGTCAATCTCCCTCAGTCTGGGGCTCCATGCAAGGTCTCACCTCGTGGAGTTGCAATGATCATGAGAACGGTGAGGAATCAGCCCAGAACTACACGGGAGGATCTTGTCAATGGTCTCAAGGCAGCTGGGACCATAGTCACCAAGAAAACAATTGGTAACACACTACACCGTGAAGGACTGAAATCCTGCAGCGCCCGCAAGGTCCCCCTGCTCAAGAAAGTACATGTACAGGCCCGTCTGAAGTTTGCCAATGAACATCTGAATGATTCAGAGGAGAACTGGGTGAAAGTGTTGTGGTCAGGTGAGACCAAAATCAAGCTCTTTGGCATCAACTCAACTCGCCGTGTTCGGAGGAGGAGGAATGCCGCCTATGACCCCAAGAACACCATCCCCACCGTCAAACATGGAGGTGGAAACATTATGCTTTGGGGGTGTTTTTCTGCTAAGGGGACAGGACAACTTCACCGCATCAAAGGGACGATGGACGGGGCCATGTACCGCCAAATCTTGGGTGAGAACCTCCTTCCCTCAGCCAGGGCATTGAAAATGGGTCGTGGATGGGTATTCCAGCATGACCATGACCCAAAACACATGGCCAAGGCAACAAAGGAGTGGCTCAAGAAGAAGCACATTAAGGTCTTGGAGTGGCCTAGCCAGTCTCAAGACATTAATCCCATAGAAAATCTGTGGAGGGAACTGAAGGTTCGAGTTCCCAAACGTCAGCCTCGAAACCTTAATGACTTGGAGAAAATCTGCAAAGAGGAGTGGGACAAAATCCCTCCTGAGATGTGTGCAAACCTGGTGGCTAACTACAAGAAACATCTGACCTCTGTGATTGCCAAAAAGGGTTTTGCCACCAAGTACTAAGTCATGTTTTTCAGAGGGGTCAAATACTTATTTCACTCATTAAAATGCAAATCAATTTATAACATTTTTGACATGCATTTTTCTGGATTTTTTTGTTGTTATTCTGTCTCTCACTGTTCAAATAAACCTACCATTAAAATTATAGACTGATCATTTCTTTGTCAGTGGGCAAACGTACAAAATCAGCCGGGGATCAAATAATTTTTTCCCTAACTATACTGCCGTATAAATTTCAATGATGGCTTTTATTGTGATAAAGAAAATCTGAGTACTGCCAGCATAATATCCTGCTGCTAAAATAACGCTAAATGAAGCGTCATTTGGCCATCACTTCCGACAGCTGTCTCTGTTCTTGTCACAGCATGTCTGGTCCCAATAGCTCCTCCGAGTGGTCCATTGAGGGGCGTCGGCTAGTCCCGCTAATGCCTAGACTGGTCCCTCAGACTGCATTCACCGTGACCGCCAATGCAGTGGCCAGCGCCACAGCCAATCAGAATGCCACGCTTCTGCTGCCCGCTGAAACAGGAAATAAAGAAGGTAAGACCAGGTTCAGCTTAAATTGGTAGTTACCTCTCCTCAGTAATCTGTGAGAATATGAGGGATTTTAAGATACCATTTCTGATCCTGTATCGTTGGTTAGTTCTAATGTGTACTTGAAGTGATCGAGCACTTGGGACTCCTTACAGTCTTTATATCAAGTATGGTTGTTGTTTGTTTTCAGTGGTTGTTTGCTACTCCTACACAAGCACCACATCCACCCCCACCAGTGCCACACCGTCCAGTGGCAGTGCAGCAGCCACAGTTAAGTCCCCCCGTCCGGCCAGTCCCGCTTCCAACGTGGTGGTGCTGCCCAGTGGGAGCACGGTCTATGTGAAGAGTGAGTGTCAGGACCCCGAGATTTCATGTTTGTTTAATTCTTAATTTGAAATCAGTGTTTATTTGAGAGTGTTGCATTGGGTAGGAGGTCTCCAACGTGACACGACTTAAACCTGCAAAAAAGGGCAATAAATCTGAGCGTCACTGTGTTTTTTTGTCTCATTTTACTTTTATGCCTGTCTGTTTCCCGCTGTCATGTCTCTCCCAGGTGTGAGCTGCTCGGATGAAGATGAGAAGCCGCGCAAGCGAAGGAGGACCAACTCCTCAAGCTCCTCCCCTGTGGTGCTGAAGGAGGTGGCCAAGGTGTCCCCACCCATGTCCAAGACCATCACTGTACCAGTGAGCGGTAGCCCCAAAATGAGCAACATTATGCAGAGCATCGCCAACTCCCTGCCTCCGCGCATGTCCCCAGTGAAGATCACCTTCACAAAGCCTAGTACTCAGACCACCAACACCACCACCCAGAAGGTAAGAAGGATTGCTGACAACGTCCTTGTTCAGCTAACGTTAGTCTAGCTAGCTAGTTAATTACTTGAACGCTTGGCTATACACAAATGTGGATGACATGGGAAGAACTACAGGGATCAAGTTCTCAGACATGTTTTGAATGTTTTTAAAGGCGTCTACAAGAGTAGGGCGTGCGTGCAAAGGTTTGGGGTGTGCGTGTGCTGGGGAGGTGTCTGTGTCTGGATAAATATTAAAACAGTAAAAATGACATAATGCTAGTTCAAGTTATAAATAGAGCATTGGGCAAGATAACTAAAAACACTTAAGTTCCACATAAAGTTTAATTAATTGAGTGTAAAAATGAACGTTATTGTGAGCTGGTGTATAACTTAATGTATGATGTATGTTTTGCCAGGTGATCATTGTGACGACCTCTCCAAGCTCTAACTTCGTGCCCAACATCCTGTCCAAGTCCCACTCCCACAACTATGCGGCTGCCATGTCCAAGCTGGTGTCCACTTCCATGCTGACCTCGGCCAGCCAGAAGCAGACCGTGTTCATCCCGGCCAGCTCCAGTCCCTCCTCGACCCCGAACACAGTCGCCGTGACCACCATGGTCACCTCCAGCCCGTCTGTGGTCATGTCGACCATAGCACAGGGTAGGTAGGACAGGTGTCAGGTGGATCCTGCCGTTCACAACAGCTGTCCGGTATATTGCTTTTCAATAAGCTTTTTTCTCTGTATTTATTGCTAGCCTTTGCACAACTAGAAAGTAAGAGTTTTTTGTTTGTCTTGCTGTAGTTACCAGAACAAATACATATATACCTTTTTGTGTAATATGGAATAAAGTATATCTGGAAGTGTGCGTATTTGTGTGGGCACTGACAGTATTACTTGCCTTCTCCCCGTGCTAGGTGGCTCGTCGGCAGGTGTGAAGGTGGCCTCCACCAGGCTCCCCTCTCCTAAGACCATGGTAGGCTCCCCCACCCAGATTCTGGCCCAGTTCCCCAAGCAGCACCAGCAGTCCCTCAAGCAGCTGCAGCAGAGCTCCCCCATGGGTTCCGTGGCCATAGGCCAGGCCCAAACCTCCACGACACCCCCCGGCTCCAAGCCCACTATCCAAATTAAGCAGGAGTCAGGTGAGCATGTTGCACTACTCATGGTCCGCGCATACGTCACTCTGTCTTGTCTTTGCCATGGTCACTAACGTCCTGTAAACATCACAGACATTTTGATGACCAGAAGTTGACCGGGGGCTGATGGCTTTAAGCAGGGGCTAACTGCAGTTTCTGTTTCTTAAAATCGTTCATGCTTCAAAACAAGTGCGATGTCTGCATTGCTTGGCCACATCTACAGACGGCTGACAAATGAAAGGGGAAAAACCTGAATAAATGATTGGAGGAACATGAGTAGATGCTTCCATACAGGTGTACCGCATGATACATTTAAGCAACTAATATTCTTGCTCTGTAGCATGTATAAAAATGCTCAGCAGTCCCAGTTGACCTCAGTTTGAATGAAGATGAATGTGCAAGAGAAAGGGACTTTGAAAGGGCACCTAAGGGAGATCGTTGGCTGATGTGTTGTTAGACAGTGCTCTCCACCACCATCATCAAAACGCTAAATGAGGGATTATATTTTGAAAGAATGTTCCTTCCCTCCAGTAGAGTTCCAGAGACTTGTAGAATATATGCCAAGGCACATTGAAGCTGTTGTGGCAGCTTGTGGTGGCCCAACGTCTTATACCCAACACCTTCCCTTGATTTTTCAACCGTCTGTATATGTCAGCAAAACATAATCGTGTATTTAACGAACAATTTCCCCTGTAGGTGTTAAAATCATCACCCAACAGATGCAGCCCAGCAAGATCCTGCCTAAACCCTCCTCAGCAGGCATGCCCAGCAGCAGCTCCTCCCCCATCATGGTTGTCAGTAGCAACGGGGCCATCATGACAACAAAGTTGGTGTCCCAGCCCACAGGTCTGCCTGCCTTCTCACATTGGACTCCCAAAATCAACACAGCTGTTGATTTTGTAAATAATACACAAAGACAGCAGGTGGCAGCACTGGTTTGGACAATAGTTTGATCCGATGTGTATTCCATTAGAATTGTTTAGGAACACTCCTGGCTGTTTATCCTTCATTCTGTCCATAAAAATGAATATAAAGAAAGGTGATTCTGCTGAGTAACTCTGTTGTACTACTGTGACCTTTTAAGGCTCAGTCACATATAGGCTCAGACACGAGAGCCAAGTAGCACATCATCCCGAGGTCACGTTCACACTGACTACTTCTCAGCAGGGACCGCAGTGTAGACGTGTAAGAAATACTCTCTTGTTGCTCATGTTGACTTTAACTATCCATTTCTGCTGTTTTCTGATTGGCTATAAGCTGAAGTCTAGGGACTAGTGATTCAACAAGACAAAACGCTAAACGTTATAGATGCTAATCGAGGGTGGTTAGGGATTGGAGGAAATGCGCACCAAGTAGTCGCTAGGTCTACAGTCGCTGCAGCGTGCCTCTGCCTTTACATTTACAGACCCTTTCATCCCATATACAGATAAAAAAATGGCAGATTTGGGACTCACAAGTGCCATATCCTGCTAAGGCATAGGTGTTTATGGTTAGTTAGGTGCATTCCATAACATAATTTTTATAGGCATAAAAGAGCTGACAAAGTCCAGTCTTGACTCTAGACTTTGGTTGTCTTTGGAATCTGCTGTCTGTCAATGTGAGGGCCAATGAGTCGTCGTTAAAGCGCCAGGAAGCCAATGTGTGGCTGAAAAATCAGGCAAGAATGACTTAGAAGCGTGGCCTAAAATTAGCTGAAGAACATTGGTTTCCTGCAGGTACCCAGGCCACCTACTCAAGGCCCACCGTCAGCCCCACTATTGGAGCCAGGATGGCGACGTCAGCCAGTGGAGCCACGTACGTGAAGACCACCAGTGGAAGCATCATCACCGTGGTCCCCAAGTCTCTGGCCACACTGGGTGGCAAGATCATCAGCAGCAACATTGTGTCTGGTAAGTTTATATGCAGTTGTGCTCAAAGGTTTGCATACCCTTGGAGAACTGGTGATATATGTACCATTTGTAAAGAAAACATGAGTGAGCAGGCAAAACACGTCTTGAACTGACCCCTGTTCAAAAGACTGCATACCCTTAGTTCTTAATACACCATGCTTCACAGTGGGGATGGTATTCTGTTCACTATAGGCCTTGTTCACCCCTCTCCAAACATAGCGCTTATGGTTGTGACCATAAAGCTCTATTTTGGTCTCGTCACTCCAAATTACAGTGTGCCAGAAGCTGTGAGGCGTTTCAAGGTGTTGTCGGGCATATTGTAACCAGGTTTTTTTGTTGCATTGGCACAGTAAAGGCTTCTTTCTGGCAACTCGACCATGCAGCTCATTTTTGTTCAAGTATCGTCGTATTGTGCTCCTTGAAACAACCACACCGTCTTTTTCCAGAGCAGCCTGTATTTCTCCTGAGGTTACCTGTGGGTTTTTCTTTGTATCCCGAACAATTCTTCTGGCAGTTTTGGCTGAAATCTTTCTTGGTCAACCTGACCTTAGCTTGGTATCAAGAGATCTCCGAATTTTCCACTTCTTAATAAGTGATTAAACAGTACTGACTGGCATTTTCAAGGCTTTGGATATCTTTTTATATCCTTTTAAAGTTCCATTACCTTGTTACACAGGACTTTTGACAGTTCTTTTCTGCTCCCCATGGCTCAGTGTCTAGCCTGCTCAGTGCATCCACGTGATAGATAACAAATTCATTGACTATTTATACACAGACACTAATTGCAATTTAAAAAGCCACAGGTCTGGGAAATTCACCTTTAATTGCCATTTTCACCTGTGTGTGTCACCTTGTGTGTCTGTAACAAGGCCAAACACAAGGGTATGTAAACTTTTGATCAGGGCCATTTGGGTGATTTCTGTTATCATAATGATTTAAAAAGGAGCCAAACAACTATGTGATAATAAATGGCTTCATATGATCACTATCCGTAAATAAAAGACAGTTTTTTTGCATGATTAGTCATATTTTCCAAATCAATGCCAAAATTTCACAATTTCTGCCAGGGTATGCAAACTTATGAGCACAACTGTATTTGCGCACGTTTTAACATTAAAGGTAGGCTTTATAAAAGTTAACATCATGTCTCATCTTTAAAACAAACATGCTATGGTTTCTGCACAGAGGTGAAATTAATTAATTTTTAAGATTCAACAGACATTCACATTTTTTTTGCATGATCAGTCATATTTTCCAAATCAATGCCAAAATTTCACAGTTTCTGCCAGGGTATGCAAACTTATGAGCACAACTGTACCTCTGTAGTACCAGGATTGCAGGGGGAGGCAATTTACGACATTTAACATTAAACCTCTGGAGTTTTGGAAACATTTAAGTGGACAGTAATGTAAATAACTTACAGACCAGGTAGTTGAAATTCTGAATGCTGACTAGCTGATAGCTGTGATGTATGTAAGGAATAAAGCAGGAGGGGCTGTGATATATGGCCAGTATACCACGGCTAAGAGCTGTTGTTAGGCGAGACACATGGCGAGATGCCTTATGCTGCTTAGAAGCCAGTTACACAAGACAATTAAAGCAGTAAAAAGTGATGTGATATCATACCCATGATGTACGGTCTCATAGACCACTGCTATTAGCCCATCGGCATTTAGGATTCATACCACCTGTTTTATAAGACACCATATACCCACGGGTATGACATCACTCTGCGATGTGTCGTGCCTAAGAACAACTCTTAGCCATGCTATATTGGACATATACCACATATAGCTACCATGTGACTGTTGTTCCCCTTTCTAAGTAGATGTGAAGAAACAGAAAAACTCACACTTGCTTCAGTTCCTTAACAGCAGGTGATGAATTTGGTCCTCACGATGAACCACTGCGTGAGGTGTATTTCAGTTCTTGCCTGCTAAGCCACCACTGGTTGTGCATGGGAAAAGAGCTTTGTTTTCATGTCTTCTGTCAAAAAAAAGAGTTTTCAATGATGTGCCAATGACGTTAACAGATGTTTACATTTGTTGGATGATATCAAAATACTTTTAGGAAAAAATAATACCTACTAAAAATATGGTGGTGGCTCTTATGTTTGGCTTTGTACATCATCCAGCAAGAAATTGGTTAGACCAAAAACTCCCTTCTGCCAATAACAACCGTCTTCAAATGTTCACCTCCCCACCTGCATCTTACTTGATCAGTAATAGAAATATTCTATGTTGCTGGTGCCTTTGTAATGGCCTAATTAATTCTATATTTGGAAAATTGCAATGGGTTTTGCGTCTATTTGCAGAATTGTTCAATTATTGTTATTTAGAAAGTTGCAATTTGGTAAATCTTTAATATCTTTATTTTCCTCTCAATTGCAGGTACAACAACAAAGATCACCACCATTCCAATGACGTCCAAGCCCAATGTTATTGTAGTACAGAAGACTACTGGCAAAGCCACGACCATCCAGGGCCTGCCTGGCAAGAATGTGGTCACCACGCTGTTGAACGCAGGGGTCAGATCAACATAATTGTTATGATTAAAGATTCTATTTTGTGACTAATAGAGGTTTATTGATAGTTCTAGGTTAGCTTTTCTGTCCAGTCAGTCTGTTGCTTTCAGCTCCTTAATAGCGACTGAATTCCGTCATTTAGCAGATGCCCTTATCCAGAATTACTCGCAGTTTGTGCATTCACCTAGGGTAGCTAGGTAAGAAACATCATCACAGTTATAGTAAGTGAAGCTTTTCCTAAATTACAAATCAATCAGCAAGGTCTTCGGTAGGAAGAATAGAATAGTGCAAAAGGGGGGGTGTACAAATATGACTGATGGTGTGACAAATGGAATCCAGTTCCCATTATAGTATGCCCATAGGTCTCTGGTCAAAGTGGTGCTCTGTAAGGTCCTGGCCCTGACACAGGATAACTCTCAGACCAGTCTGGTTGGGGGAGGGGATCTCAAATGTGTACTTGGAAAGATGTTCTACCTGTCATGCAAGGCATGCAAATTCTTGGATATGAACACAGAATAGTCATCTAGATGATGTATAGACTACCTTTTACCCCACCAGGAACTACTATACCTTTTACACTGGGGTTTATAATGTCTATACCAGAGTCGACTAATTTTTCTACTAAAAGGTTAAATTGCTTTCATTTATAGATTTTGTTGACTACTGCAACATTGTAATTTTGGATCAGAGCCCTGTTTTACATCGTCTTTGAGATAATAAAACGCCTCACAGAACTGTGAATATTTTAACCTGTCTGTACAGTGCATTTTGCTAGGTCATCCATCCCCCACGGTAGAAAGAATGTTTTAATTAGTTCTGTTTTTTGGTGTCTGTGATTTGTTTCTTATTCTATGTCTGTCTTGTCTTGTTGATTTGTATTTATACAAAAGGGCACCAAATTATTCGGATAGTTTGAATTTGTTTTTAATTAAATATTTTAATCAAAAGTAGTGCTTCATATAACAAATAGGATTTATCTCGTTACACATCCTAATTTGAATGCCTGTGCCGTAGGGCGAGAAGACCTTGCAGGCTGTGCCAGGGTCCAAGCCAGCCATCATTACATCCACAAGGCCCATCACCAAGATGATTGTGACCCAGCCCAAAGGCATGGGCTCCGGGGTGCAGCCAACCACCACCAAGATCATCCCCACCAAGATAGTGTACGGCCAGCAGGGCAAGACCCAGGTTGGTACCAGTCCGGTGCTGTCTCAGTCAGTGTACAGGGACATTTCCAGTCCGGTGCTGTCTCAGTCAGTGTACGGGGACATTTCCAGTCCGGTGCTGTCTCAGTCAGTGTACGGGGACATTTCCAGTCCGGTGCTGTCTCAGTCAGTGAACGGGGACATTTCCTCAGTTGCAGGAATTGTGAACGAGTGTGCAGAGATCATTTTATATACTAAATTATTTAGCTGGGCACCAGGACATGTGACAGTGTATCAAATATGCTTAACTTTATAGAGATGAAATTAAACAAATAATATTGTTATACTGGTGCCATTGACTGAGACCTCTTTACGTGTATGTAATATCAAAACCTTTTCTCTTACCATTTCCACCTCTCCAGGTGCTGATCAAGCCCAAGCCAATCTTCCAGACGGCGGTGGTGAGTGAGCAGACCAGGCAGCTGGTGAGTGAGACCCTGCAGCAGGTGTCCAGGGTAGCTGACGTGGGCCCAGCTCCCACACTGGAGGGGACACTCAGGGACGAGTCAGGGGGCATCACTGAGGGCCCCTCCCCGCCAGGCGAAGGCTCCATCGGCAGCAGTATCGGTATGTTGTGGCACTGCAAATTAGAGCTCTTCTCAGTGAACGCCGGTGCATATATTCTTTTTGTCACCCAAGTGCAGTGGAGGAAAACAGTGGACATGGAAAATAGAGTGTCTGTAGCTTCTTACCTTCCATTTACAGTATTTACTGAACCTCTGTTCATCTATGTTATAATTGGCTCAAATATTTTTGTTTTACTTTTTATCACTTGCTTTTTATCTTTGTTGTGAACTTGTTTTTAAATAGGTTGACGGTCAGGATGACATCAAATAAGTCTTAAGTGTATTTAAATTAGTCTTAAAAAGACATTTATCATCCTCTGAACTACAGATACCGTGTCTTGTACCAACCTGAAATTATGTGTAGGGTTAGGACTGGGTTAGGACCAGTTCTTTTTTTTTTTAACAGAGCTGTCTCAGTATGGGGAACTACACAGGGACCTCAAAGAGTTGTGGAGATAGTGAACCAATGGGTCCACTGAGGTTTGTTGTAGTGTCTCGTATACTTAAAGATAACATGGGGGAAAAACTACAAGGCAACACTGTAGTCTATTACGGGCAATTATTATGGCTCTAGTATTCTTTGATACATTTTTGGAATTACTGTACATTGTAGTGTAAAACCATGTTAAAGTTGTCACCAAACTTGACTGATACTTTATATTAGTACACTGTAGTTTAGATTGAGGAAAGGTTTACAAATTATACAATTAAAAAGTTTGAGGTTTTAGAGTAGTGGTATTTAGATCTGCCCCTCGAAGCCTGTTACACTCCATTTTTTTCTTTGCAAACCCCTAATCAGGGACTTATTTTGACCTGGGACCCCATGTGGGTTAAATTAATGATGAGAGAGAACAGAAGGCCAAGTCCCTGGTTAGGTGATTGCATTGGAAAAGTGGAGGGGAACTGGCTTTAAGGGACAGATTTGATTACCACTGTTTTTGTCTCTCATTAGTGGAAAAATTGATCTGTTTAACAAATGCCGATGAATGGTGGTAACATATTTCATGGTTGACTTGTTCTTCTGTTGCGAGATAAAATGATGTACTCACCTGGTCCTGAATATTGTGGTTAGTTGTTCCAGGTTGAACCTGTGAGAAAAGCTACAAGGAACGCTAGCATCTAAACATTTTAGATCGCAGTTTAAACCTAGGGTGTAATTAAATATTTTGGTATGGCCTCTCTGTATTCCTCTTACATCAGTTGACAACATTATCCATTGTGTAAACGTTTATCCAATCTCACAAGTTTTCAACTAGGTTTTGATCGCTTCACTTCAAGTTTTCAGTGTTAAAATACCTGACTTGCATTACAAAATAGTTTAAATTACCTTCTAGTTAAATGTCCCTTTAATTTAATTATCAAATTGTCTGGAATCAAAAGGGAATCGACCCATTTTCATGTGCCATTTATAGTTTTGGTTGTGTTCTCTGGTCAGACTCCCAGCCTGTAGTGCACGTCATATCCTCCAGGGGACAGGAGTGGACAGAGCAGCATGAGGTGTCGGTGGAGTCTGGACCAACCATAATCTACCAGGACGTCTCTAAAGGGGATGTGTCCCAGTCGGCCACCTCAACCATCAAGGCACTGCTCGAGCTGCAGCAGACCTCAGGTGATTGTCAGATGGACTGCTGTCTCCATAGCAACTGTCATGCCACTTACCAGGGGTTGAGGTCCGTTTCACTGCAGAAACTAAACTGAAATTAAATTCACTTTGCCACCAATTCTTTCTCTAGTAAATAACATTATGTTGATTTTAAGACTCTCTTAAACCGAGATATGTAGAATTTGTACATTCAAATTAGATAGTTTTGACTAACATTTATCACAGTCTGAAAGCGACAAACATAGCAGTAGCCCCTGTGCTTGTTGAAAGTGAAAGTGCGGTGCTTTCAGTATCCTCTGTCACCTGTTATCAAGTGAGCCTTAGTGCCTATTATTATGGCTGGACGTCATCCCAACAGGCACTCCAGGGATTTTCCAGACCTTCCCCTTTTATTACCACCCTGTTTCTAAAAAAAGTTGGGATGCTGTGTAAAATGCAAAACAGAATGAATGAAACCACAATGCAATGATGTGCAGATCATTTATCCCTATATTTAATAGAAAATAGTAGAAAGACAACATATCAGTTTCAATATCAGATGTTGAATCTGAGATTTTTTTTCTTTTTGGAAAAATTGCTGGAGTTTTGAAAGTGAAATGTTTTCCCCATTCTTGCTTGATATAAGATTTCAACTGCTGAACAGTTCGGGGTCTCCTGTCATATTTTTCATCTTATAATGCACCAAATGTTTCCAGTGGGTAACAGGTCTGGACTGCAGGCAGGCCAGTTTAGCACCAGACTCTTTTACTATGGAGCCATGCTATTGTAACACGTGCAGAATGTGGTTTGCCATTGTTTTGCTGAAATAAGCAAGGCTCTCCCTGAAAAAGACGTAGTCTGGATGGCAAGCAAGCAAGTTTATTTATATAGCACAATTCATACTTCGAAGCAATTCAATGTGCTTTACAAAGAAAAATAAAATATAAAATATATAAAAATACAATAACATAAAAACAAATACTCAAATTAAAACATCAAAACAAATGAAAACATCATAATAATAGAAATACAATAAGAAAACATAAAGATTAAAAAAAAAAGATTAGAAGTGGGATAAAAACATAGGAAGCTATAAGGCTAAACAGTGTGGTTAAGTTTAAGTGCTCAGTCGTAGGCACGTGAAAAGAGTAGTGTTTTTAACCTGGATTTAAAAATGGATACGTTTGGGGCACGTCTAAGATCTTCTGGTAGTTTATTCCAGTTGTGTACAGCATAAGTGCTAAACGCAGCTTCTCCATGTTTAGTTTG
>JACXGI010001401.1:54280-80887 GCA_016801175.1 Esox masquinongy | reverse complement strand
TTGGAGCAACATATGGCAGCATATGTTGCTCCAAAACCTGTACAGTTGTGCTCATAAGTTTGCATACCCTGGCAGAAATTGTAAAATTTTGGCATGGATTTGGAAAATATGACTGATCATGCAGGATGCCATGGTAAATGAACTCACCGGGAATTACCGTGGTGGAGCATGGGTTTGAATTCATCCTACTTGTTCTCTTACAACAAAACACTGTCCTATCTTTCGCTACTTTACTGCATAAAGTGCTTGAATATAAGAGGTCTTACAGTGGATTATGGCATGATTCCTGGTGACGTAGTCTGTGTCCCAAACAGTGAAGGGCGAAGCCAAGCCTCGGCAGCACACCATAGACCTGAGCCAGATGGCTGTGCCCCTTCAAATGGCCCAGGACAAGAAGGCCCCCAGCCCCCCGGGGGTGTCCACTGTAGACACAGAACCACCCACTGAACAAGCCACTGCTGGTATGTGACCTGTCTACTCACTAGTCTTTATTTAGTGCACTAGTTTTCACTGAGGTCCTCCCCAATACGTAGTGCACTATAGCAGGGGAGAACACTTAAGTTGTTAATGTGTTGTTCGTTTTCCTTTCATACTGAAATTATATATATTGAAGTAATAATGATGTTATACCAAAATAATGTAGTTATCTAGTTTTCATGGGATTGTGCACAATTCTAGCCCCCACCTCTATTGGGGTGAAATTAGCGAACTATACGCAATTGTGAACGACCCCCTGGCGTATTTGGTGTATGACTCGTGCCTTTTTGCAGGTAAAGTTAACAGGGCTGGCCCTTCCTCTGGTGGCGCGGGGGATCTGGGGGCGTCCTCACAGGGCCTCAGTCACACGCCCATGCTGGCTAAGTCCGTTCCCACCTCCTCTGCAGTAACCGTCACACACATCGTCCAACTGGTGAGAGAAGCCACTGCCTAGTATACATAACCCCAAAGTCCCATGAATGCAACCTGCCACCACGGCAGTCTTTGTAGTCGTCTTTACCTGTGTTTGCAAATGGTTCCGTTTTTATATCGCAGTACCTCCATATTTCTGTGTTGTGTATATTATTCACGTGTGTTGGTATTTGACTAGTCTCAGTGACATTACGACGTTATTCTAGTCTTCAGAGGGCCAGCTGCTCCACAGCAGGCAGGCAGAGGAGACTGTAATGGAGGAGGGCGAACTGGAAGGGGACACGCTAGACCCTCAGACGGGCCTGTTTTACCGTTCCATCCAGCCCGCGGCAGCGCCGCCGCCCGCCCCCCAGCTCCACGTACCCCCGCAACCCCAAACCCTGTCACAGTCCGAGGCCCAGTTGGAGCAGAGCAGACACACGCCGCACTCCACCCAGCCGCCCTATCTACACAGTAAGCTCCAGTCGAGCCAGCCCGCCTCCTCCGCCGCCCTGCCGAAGAAGCCGCCCCAACTCCGGGAGCAGCACCAGGCCAAGCCCCCGACACCGGGCCAGAGCCCGAAGGAGAGGCCGTCCTCTGCATCGGCGTCCCCCCAGCAGGCTGGCCTGGGCCTGCCTACCAAGCCCCCCTTCCTCACCCCCCAGCTACCCAAGCTGCAGCAGGCGCCCACCTCCCACCACAGGCCCATCCACACACAGTTGTCCCAGCCGCCGCCCCTGCAGGCCCACCACCCGGTGGGCGTAGACAAGACCCCTCCCACGAGCCAGGTGAGCGACCGCCCCCTCGGATACGCACAGTTTGCGGTGCCAGTTGGATTCACTATGATATTTGTTTCCCCGGGGACAGATGTGATTGCAGAGGTCGCGTTAGCTGTTAAACGTCCGTGTTTTCAAAACGCAGGCCCACTGAAATTTCAGTTTGAAAGATTTCGCCTATCTTTCCGAGCTTACGGGAGAGTCGAGTGGGAGGAAAGTAACTAATGTTAACTAATTACATGGACATGTAACCTAGCAATGAAAATGCAGCTCGAAGCTTTTCTTGCCACACACACTCCCCCACGATGCAGAACAGCAGAGGTGAGAGGAGCATGTAGCTCAGGTTTCAACAATCACTTTTCCCATAACTCTACTGAACAATATTAACTTGGAAATTGCTATTTGAAATTGAGTCGTCGATACACCTGCGTTTTCAGAAACGCAGAGACCTCTGGGTTGACACAGTGAACCCTCAACTGTCAACTTCATTGTACTGTAATGCTATAGAGTATGACATTGAACTTTATTTGCCCTCTACATGGAGCTTTTAAGACCAGTGATTAGAGGAAACTCTGGGCTTGGTGCCTAAAGGCTCCGTTACCTTCCTGGCAAGTCAGTGTTATTAAATCAGCAGCATAGACAGCTTGAGAAAACTTTGAAGTTGTTCCTATACAATTACTTAAAGAGTAATTGCCATTGTGTTTCTAAAGGAGCACGTCTGTTTGTAGAGCACTAACTGCAGACAATTATTTAATGACTGGAAGGGGGAAATCTGCTTTGAACCGTAGCAATTTGATTTTACTCATACATTTAGAATGGCCATCAGTCAAACAATTAAATTGCTAAGTACCTCAACTCATTCTCATTTCACAACTTCCAGTTGTGGGACCAATGTTAAGCAGATTAGCTAGCAACAACCTAGTACAACCCTGTTTCCCAAAAAATTGGGACGCTGTGTAAAATGTAAATAAGAACAGAATGCAAAGATGTGCATATCATTTTTCAATGGTGATGCACATGCACCCGGCCATCCACGTGATGTAATAGGAAATGTGATTCATCAGACCAGGCCACCTTCTTCCATTGCTCCGTGGTCCAGTTCTGATGCTCACGTGCCCATTGTAGGCACTTTCGGCAGTTACAAGGGTCAGCATGGGCACTCTGACTGGTCTGCGGCTACGCAGCCCCATACACAACAAACTGCGATGCTCTGTGTGTTCTGACACCTATCAGTACCAGCATTAACCTTTTCAGCAATTTGAGCTACAGTAGCTCATCTGTTGGATCGGACCACACGGGCCAGCCTTTGCTCCCTACGTGCGGCAAAGAGCCTTGGCCACCCAAGACCCTTGGTCGCCGGTTCACCGCCTTTCCTTCCTTGGACCACTTTTGATAGGTACTGACCACTGCAGACTGGGAAAATCCCACAAGGGATGCAGTTTTGGAAATGCTCTGACCCAGTCATCTAGCCATCCCAATATGGCCCTTGTCAAAGTCGCTCAGATCCTTACACTTGCCCATTTTTCCTGCTTCTAACACATCAACATTGACTACTGAATGTTCACTTGCTGCCTAATATATCCCACCCACTGACAGGTGCCATGATAACAAGATTATCAGTGTTATTCACTTCACCTGTCAGTGGTCATAATGGTGTGCGTGTGTGTGTGCGTATGTGTGCGCACGCATACACACAGTATATATGTATGTATGTATGTATGTATGTATATATGTATATATATGTGTGTATATATATATATATATATATATATATATATTATGGTGTGGCCACCATTATTTTCCAGCACTGCCTTAATCCTCTTGGGCATGGAGTTCACCAGAGCTTCACAGGTTGCCACTGGAGTCCTCTTCCACTCCTCCATAACGACATCACGGAGCTGTGGATGTTAGAGACCTTGCACTCCTCCACCTTCCGTTTGAGGATGCCCCACAGATGCTCAATAGGGTTAGGTCTGGAGACATGCTTGGCCAGTCCATCACCTTTACCCTCAGCTTCTTTAGCAAGGCAGTGGTCATCTTGGAGGTGTGTTTGGGGTCGTTATCATGTTGGAATACTGCCCTGCGGCCCAGTCTCCGAAGGGAGGGGATCATGCTCTGCTTCAGTATGTCACAGTACATGTTGGCATTCATGGTTCCCTCAATGAGCTGTAGCTCCCCAGTGCCGGCAGCACTCATGCAGCCCCAGACCATGACACTCCCACCACCATGCTTGACTGTAGGCAAGACACACTTGTCTTTGTACTCCTCACCTGGTTGCCGCCACACACGCTTGGCACCATCTGAACCAAATAAGTTTATCTTGGTCTCATCAGACTCATCAGACCACAGGACATGGTTCCAGTAATCCATGTCCTTAGTCTGCTTGTCTTGAGCAAACTGTTTGCGGGCTTTCTTGTGCATCATCTTTAGAAGTGGCTTTCTTCTGGGACGACAGCCATGCAGACCAATTTTATGCATTGTGCGGCGTATGGTCTGAGCACTGACAGGCTGACCCCCACCACTTCAACCTCTGCAGCAATGCTGGCCGCACTCATACGTCTGTTTACAACCTCTGGATATGACGCTGAGCACGTGCACTCAACTTCTTTGGTCTGTTCTGAGTGGAACCTGTCCTGTTAAACCGCTGTATGGTCTTGGCCACCGTGCTGCAGCTCAGTTTCAGGGTCTTGGCAATCTTCTTATAGCCTAGGCCATCTTTATGTAGAGCAACAATTCTTTTTTTCAGATCCTCAGAGAGTTCTTTGTCATGAGGTGCCATGTTGAACTTCCAGGGACCAGTATGAGGGAGTGTGAGAGCGATAGCACCAAATTTAACACACCTGCTCCCCATTCACACCTGAGACCTTGTAACACTGAGTCACATGACACCGGGGAGGGAAATGGCTAATTGGGCCCAATTTGGACATTTTCACTTGGGGTGTACTCACTTTTGTTGCCAGTGGTTTAGACGTTAATGGCTGTGTGTTGTGTTATTTTGAGGGGACAGCAAATTTACACTGTTATACAAGCTGTTCACTCACTACTTTACTTTGTAGCAAAGTGTCATTTCTTCAGTGTTGTCACATGAAAAGATATAATCAAATATTTACAAAAATGTGAGGGCTGTACTCACTTTTGTGATATATATACTGTTGATTCTTTGAAACACCAATTCTGAAAACGCATTTGCCGTTCTTTTTTGCTGGTAAGTGGAACCAGCCAAGAAGTGCGAATGTCTCTTACTGACTGACTACCCCTTGTTAAATAACGTAGTGGTTAGAGACGCGGACTGCCAAACAAGAGGTCCTGCATTCGAATCTTGTCACAGTCAAAACAAATTTTGCATTAGGATTTGTTCCAGATAGACAAAAACTTTGCTGGCTACAACCTTCAGTAGCTATGTTATAGTAAGCCTAAAATAAAACTGTTTACGGTTATATTGCGACTATTTCTGGTGGATTTTCAAAGTACGCATCCATGCATGCTTTTTGGGGTAATAGGCTTTTCACTTGATGTCTTTTCGCTTGTCGAAAAAGTCAGTTATCGTCACCTATATTGATAGTTATTGTATCAATGTCATTCACGAATAAAAGAAAAACTAACGTTGTTGTGCCATGAAATAGCTTTGGCAGTGTGAAGTTCATCTTCAGTCTCACTAGCAATTGCTCAATTCTAATGACTATTCCAAGTAGTAAGTTAGTAGATACTAGTAGACCTATTACTGGTTGATAAGCTGTTAAAACTGCCAGTGGCCAAAGCCATACAGTTCACAGATGCTATTTGTTGTGGAAGTAAGAGATGTTAGTGAGTTTTACACCATGCTTAATGGTGTCTATCGAAATATTCAAACTTGGCGTGATGTCAATGCTTGACAAAATGATCTAATGTCGAGACGCTATACACGTGGCAAAGGTGTAGCTCCGTGGCGTAGTGGTTGAAGACACAGCCTCTGATGTGGGAAACCTGGGTTCGAATCCAGTGAGAGCAGCAATGTTCATCACTTCTAATTGCGTGCCATCTGACCTAGACTTGCCTGGTTCCTTTTCTGGTTTTACTTTTATGGAATACTGGCTTCTGTCCTTGTATCTATGCTCCTCCACCTATGATGGCCTGTGCAACTTGATTGGTTGACCCAAATGTTGTTGCTAGCAAATCCCCTTAAATATTCACTCAATATTATAAAACAAGAACAAGTTGAGGTACCTTGCTACCTGTTACAGAAGGTTCACTTGAATGGTGGTGTCCTTTCTAGTAAGTACATTCTTGTGTTTCCTCACATCTTTCTTTCCTCTCCTGACGCAGCCACCAATAATCACCCAGGGTGCCAGTGTCACCAAGATAACCTTTGGCAGTAGCAGCAGCCACCAGTCCCCGCCTGTGTCCAGCAGCGGCGAGGCCACTGCTAAGCTTGTCCCTGCAGAGCCCAGCAGCTCAGGCCCTTCCAGCAGTGAGAAGCCATCTGTCTCAGACATCCTCAAGATATCTATGATGGAGGCGGAGATCGACCCCAGCTCAGAGCCCATGGTTGTGGACTCATCCAGCGATTGCAGCCCCTATGGGAAAGGGGTAGGGGCAGCGGGAGGTTCAGGGGTCTCAGGCCCGGTCATCAGCAGCTCTGGGGTCTCGCTGCACCACTCATCCCACTCCAAGCCTCAGCATGGCCAGTTCATCAAAGAGGACCTTGATGTCATTGAGGTATATTTTTGTTAAAACAGTAACGCGTTGAGCCATGAAATCCTTAAACAATGCTTTTTATAGAACAACCCATTTATCTCAGCTGCTAACATCTGTCAACAAAACAAAGCTAAACAACACACATCACTCCCCTCCCCAGGTGATACCTCAGTACTCCATTATGCCAGACTCAAGCCAGTCCAATGTGGTGGTGGAGCCCAGCGGTTTCCTGGAAATCACCAATTACACCAGCCAGCGATTGGACGAGGAGAGCGTCATGGAGCAGGAGGTGGACAGCAGCAACGACGAAGCCACCTCCGTCAGCCCCATGGAGGAGGGCTGTGCCGACCAGTCACACTGACCACCTCTATTTCCCACATTGACGTCTTGTCTGTGGTGTCACAGACGGAGATATTGTGATTATAATCATCATCGTGACTCCTGATTACCCAAATGCCTTCACAGCAGGCGGACACATGAGTGACAAATGCCTGTGAAGTTTTATTTTATTTTATTGAACTTCATCAATATACCTGGATGATAGCAGATACATCTATATGGAAGACTGTTAAGGCCTGGAAAAAAGGAATATGTTGAATAGAAAGACAAATAGGAAAATAGTCCAAGGGAATTGAAAAAAGACCAAAATGAACCCTAGCCAAGATTAGTGATTGCCTTGTGTCCAGGCTGAAGTTGACAAGAAATTTCATCCAGGAAAAAAGGACATTGTTTCGTTAACTTTAACATCAACATTTTGTATTAACTGAATTGTCATTTTAGTAAAGGAATGCTGTGTTCTGGAGCTTAAAATGTTGCTGGGCCTCTTCAGGTCATTTATATATTCTTTAACACTTTTATACCAAGGTAATATTGGAAACTGAACTAGGAGCTAAATGTACTGAACAGAACAAAATAAGTTGAACACATCAGACTGACCTTGTTGTAATTATGTATTTATGCGGCTTTGTCGTGCTAGCATAGCAGTATTTAGCTAAATCGATTGTTGAACATCAAATTTTCAGTCTCCTTTTTTGGTATAGTTGAATACATAAGAAAATTGTACAAAAGAGTACATTGAGTTTCTGGCTTGATGAAATCTGTCTTACAGCATTTTGTTGAGACAGGTTAGGATACTTCTTAGTTTGTTTATAGTGGGCATGTGCAGTGATTCAAGATTGTCACAGACAATAATGGTTGTCCTTACTCAAAACAGTTCTGGTAGTAATAAGCCTTGAGGAATTAGCACTTTGAAGTTGAAACAGTTGGTAAGGACAATGTAAACTTTCACCCGTGTTTCTTCAGTGGTGTTTTTTGTCTTGTGTATTGTTTAGAATTGTAACTGTATAAACTTTTATATAAAACTTATGGTCTCATTCACCTTGATTACAGTCTAACGAATGTAAAAAATAGACTGCAAACGTTACCTACATTTTGCATGTTGTTTTGTACAGTATGACATGTCATTCTGTATTAATGAAATGGCCTGTCAACATGAGTTACTCATGAAAGGTGCAAAAAATTGTATATTTATATCAGTGTTAACCATAGAAAATGCGTCATACCATAAGGGTAAAAATGAAACATGAATCTAGAACTTTCCGCGTTGGCAGAGTTGGAGGCTAGAGGTGTCAGGTTTGTGTACAGTACTAGTCAAAATGTTTGGACACCCACTCATTCAAGGGTATTTCTTTTTACTATTTTCCACATTGTATAATTATAGTGAAGACATCAAACTATTAAATAACCCAAATGGAGTCATGTAGTAACTAATGAATGTGTCATAATACAATATATAAATACATGTATGTTTTATGAAGAAGCCACCCTTTGCCTTGATAACCGCTTTGCACACTCTGGGCAATCTCTCGAACCAGCTTGTCCTTCACTGTGTGGTCCCACTTATCCCAAAATATTTAAATCAGGTTTGTTTTGGGACATTGTCCTGTTAAAAAAGACTTTAGTGCCACTAAGGGCAAAACAGATATACATACATACGGAGCCACTAATGCAGAGATCATTTATGCAAGCTCCTCTGATCAGTAGATGTTGAGATGTTTCCGTGACTTTGACTGTGTTAAGCATTTATTTGAGCTGTTATCTGAGGTGCAGTTATTTGCTGATTTCTGAGGCTGGTAACTCTGAATTTATCCTCTGCTGTAGAGGTCTGGGGGTTTTCACGCAGTATGGGCTATTACAGTACAGACATAATGATGGTCTTCTGTATACCAACCTTACCTTGTCACAAAACTACTGATTGGCTCGAACACATTAAGAAGGAAAGAAATGGATTTGTATCTGTTTAACACTTTTTTGGTTGCTATGTGATTCCATGTGTTATTTCATAGTTTTGATGTCTTCACTATTATTCTACATTGTGGAAAATAGTAAAACTAATGAAATACCCTTGAATGAGTGGGTGTGTTCAAAACTTTGACTGGTATGTTTGGAAGTTTCGGTGGATACCAGCAACATTGTTAGTTCCATAATAGTCTGTTGTCTAATTGCAGACAATATAGGTTTTATGAGTGTGAGTACACTATGTGGGTTGGATTAGGGCTGTGTGATCAACGATTGGAGGTGGAGGCTAGCCTGCAGAGCATCAATGCAACGGACATAAAGGTATGTTTGTCTTTCACTGTAGGCTGTGTTTGCCCTTTCGCTGGGCTTCTCTGAATCTTTCCATGTAATTCACACAGAGGCTGGGACTTTCCATGTCCGGAGGTTGTTGTAGTGTAATCCACAGGGAGTTAATAAGCCCAAGAGAGAATGATGTAGCCTTGGAACTAGCTCTGCCCTTAGTGACGACAGTGAGAAGTAGTTAGCATTTAAAATTTACCCCAGAGGTACTTATATTTTTATAAACCATAAATATTGCTGACAGATTAAATTAATATGTGAAACAGCTCTGTGAAACATGTTTACATTACACATTAGAAAACAATTTAATATTTTTTATCTACAATTTAGGCTACAGTCAACTCACAGGAAGCACAGTATGCAATGTACTCAATGTTCATCAGCAATCTGTTTAAAATAAAACACTTGTAATCCCACCAATTTCTTAGTTTTTTGTACAAGAACTCAGGACAATGTAAAAATTATCCTTTGGAATATCTATAGGAATATCTATAGGTGTTTTAACTACAAAATGTCGGTTCCATTAATTAACTTGGGGTATTCCAAGAATTATCACTCCAATGGAAAGAGAGGCTTTTAAAATGTTGTTTCCCCTTGCCTGAGACTTGGTTTCGTAGACTGGGTTGTGTTCTGCAGCAGTCATGGTAAAAAAAAAGATTGTGTTTTCATTTTTAGAGGGCCCCTGATGAATTTGCTATCTAAGGGACCCCGGTGCTAACAAACCACATCGATAGCCAAAAGATGACCAGTATGAAAAATGGGTGGAGTCACTCTGGATATGGGTGCTAAATAACAATTTTTAAGATTTTTGCTTTGAGGTTATTCCTCGTTGACAAGCACCTGTTTTGTCCATTCAAATTGAAGTTGTCATGGATATGGAACATACCAAGTTCCAAATCTTTCAGGTGACACACTTGACAATTGAGTGGAACAACACATAATCTTAAATCACATTTCCCGTTGCGTGATGCTGATGGCAGAGTCCAAAGACCTATACTTCTTGCTGTCAATGGTGCAGGCTGGTGGCAGTGGTGTTATTGTGTGGATAATGTTTTCTTGGGACATGTTAGATTCCTTGGTACCAATTGAGGTATTTTGAAAACCACAGTGTATGTGAAGATTGTTGCTGACCAGGTGTATCCTTTATGGCTACTGTTTCCCCCATCACATGAAAACTTCAAGCAGGATTATGCGGCATGTCACAAAGCACATACTGACTTAGAATGGTTTCAGGAACATCCCCATTCCCCAAATCTCAACTCAATAAAACAATTTGGGGACATGCACTCACAAGATGCAGGTGTTATTATTTATCAACCAGGTGTTTCAAATCTTGAATGCTGATTGGCTGATAGCCATGTTATATGAGACCATTTTGCACTGATATGACATCTCATTTTACTGCTCAAAATTACACTAGGATACATTTTATAATAGCAATAAGCCATTTTAGGGGTTTGTGGTATATTGTCAGTATAACATGACAAACTATATGTCCAGGCAGTACTCTATGCGTCGTGTCTAAGAACAGCTCTTAGCCATTGTATATTGTCCATTGTTGCTTAATTGCTATATGCTACTGGTACATACAGTGGATATAAAAAGTCTACACACCCCTGTGAAAATGCCAGGTTTTTGTGATGTAAAAGAATGAGACAAAGATAAATCATGTCAGAACTTTTTCCACTTTTAATGTGACCTATAATGTGAACAATTCAATTGAAAAACAAACTGAAATCTTCGAGGGGAAAAAATGAAAAATAAAAACCTTACAATAATCTGGTTGCATAAGTGTGCACACCCTCTTATAACTGGGGATGTGGCTGTGTTCAGAATTAAACAATCACATTCAAACGCATGTTAAATAGAAGTCATTACACACCTGCCATCATTTAAAGTGACTCTGATTAATCACAAATAAAGTTCAGCTGTTCTAGTAGGATTTCCCTGACATTTTCTTAGCTGCATCTCAGAGCAAAAGCCATGGTCCGCAGAGAGCTTCCAAAGCATCAGAGGGATCTCATTGTTGAAAGATATCAGTCAGGAGAAGGGTACAAAAGACTTTCCAAAGCATTAAATATACCATGGAACACAGTGAAGACAGTCATCATCAAGTGGAGAAAATATGGCACAACAGAGACATTACCAAGAACTGGACGTCCCTCCAAAATTGATGAAAAGACAAGAAGAAAATTGGTCAGGGAGGCCTCCAAGAGGCCTACAGCAACATTATAGGAACTGCAGGAATTTCTGGCAAGTACTGGCTGTGTGCTACATGTGACAACAATCTCCCATGTTCTTCATATGAATGGGCTATGGGGTAGGGTGGCAAGACGGAAGCCTTTTCTTACAAAGAAAAACATCCAAGCCCGGCTGAAGTGTGCAAAAACAAACATCAAGTCCCCCAAAAGCACATGGGAAAATGTGTTATGGTCTGATGAAACCAAGGTTGAACTTTTTGGCCATAATTCCAAAAGGTATGTTTGGTGCAAAAACAACATAGCACGTCACCCAAAGAACACAGTGAAGCATGGTGGTGGCAGCATCATGCTTTGGGGCTGTTTTTCTTCAGCTGGAACCGGGGCCTTAGTCAGGGTGGAGGGAATTATGAACAATTCCAAATACCAGGCAATTTTGGCACAAAACCTTCAGCGTCCGTTAGAAAGCTGAAGATGAAGAGGAAGTTCACCTTTCAGCACGACAATGACCCAAAGCACACATCCAAATCCACAAAAGCATGGCTTCACCAGAAGGAGATTAACGTTTTGGAATGGCCCAGCCAGAGCCCAGACCTGAATCCAATTGGACATCTGTGGGGTGATCTGAAGAGGGCTGTGCACAGGAGATGTCCTTGCAATCTGACAGATTTGGAGCGCTTTTGCAAAGAAGAGTGGGCAAATATTGCCACATCTAGATGTGCCATGCTAATTGACTCCTACCCAAAAAGACTGAGTGCTGTAATAAAATCAAAAGGTGCTTCAACAAAGTATTAGTTTAAGGGCGTGCACACTTATGCAGCCAGGTTATTGTGAGTTTTTTATTTTTCCCCCTCAAAGATTTCAATTTGTTTTTCAATTGAATTGTTCACGTTATAGGTCACATTAAAGGTGGAAAAAGTTCTGACATGATTTATCTTTGTCTAATTCTTTTACGTCACAAGAACCTGGTATAACAGGGGTGTATAGACTTTTTATATCTATTGTAGGTGCATAAATCCAAAAGACCTGTACACCCACCCATGTGGAAGCATAAATTACCGCATCACTGTTATTTGACACCTGTTGGTAATAAAGCATGTGAAAAATAAAACTTAATCCTGCTTTATGGAATACCCCTTTGGCCTTATAAGACTTGTCAGGTGTCAGAAACACCTGAGGAACTCACCTATAAACAGTACAGATGAGGAAGTGAGGTCAAATGGGAAATCCCCAGAGTCTTTCATGCTAGCTTTTTCCATTATACAATATTTTCGTTTTGAATATAGACCTGAAAAGGTCACAGCTGCGTAGTGAAAAATATATTTTAGTCATGCTTGAAAGGTCACAGCTGCATGATGAATAAAGTATCCTAGTCATGCTTCATTGTCATAGCAATTTTCAACAATTAAAATATAGCTACTTTAAGCCAATTCTGATTGAACTATTCATTTGGTCAAGATTAATTTTAAATAGAAATTGTATCCACTGTATCTAAAAACCATTTACCAGTTGCTCACTGAGTACACAAATGAACCCAGAGATACTTGAGACTGAATATGATAGCTGAATATGAATGTATAAAAGAGGAACTGATATCACTTTCATTGCCAGACTTGTCGTTCAGGCTCCCAAAACTCGTTTGCCACATCCAAAAGTTATTAAAAGGCCCTAATTTCCAAATAAAAACTGTGTAGGAATTTCCTTGTAGATCATCATAGGTATAAATGTCACCTTTTAGATCACCATAGGACTAAACTACATGAGTACTCGTACTCTTAGATGCTTGATGGATACAGACCCTGAAATTATTCCACTCTGTACTTCCATGCTGTGTCTCTCTCACTCATAGATTTGTGGGTTTCACCTAGTTTCCTAACCTCATTTAGCTGTTTTGGCTGAGTGCAGTGAAATAGGGTCACTCTGACGTGTAGTATTGTATGTCCAGCCCAGATATGGTTGGACATCGCCCTACAACATGTGGCTCTATTTAGAAGCTCTCTAACTTAAGGTTCCCCTCTTGCCCCCCATGATCATTCCTCAAGCTGTGATGAATGTGCCAAGTCCCGGTGTGTGACAAGGCTTTCCTTACTTCTCTTGCTCAGCCGGGTAGAGACACAGTAAGCCCTGATGTAACCCTCTCTTTATCTCTTTATTGCATGGTTCTAGAGGGATAGGAATTTGTTTACCTGCCATTTCAGGACAGAAATTAACTAAAATGTCTTGACATTACATGTCTCGCTATTCAAAATGCATTAGTAGACATTCGGGAGAATATGTTTCTGAATTAAAAAAATATTAGTCAGGAAAGTAATGAAATCATTGTGTTTGTCTATTTATATGTGTAAATGTAGATGTATACGCATTGATAATGATTGAGTAAGTGGTAATGTGTGTGTGACTATTGTGTGTGTGTGAGAACACAGGGAAACCCGACTAGTTTATCACTAGATTAAGCTTTCACTGGGGTCAGCAAATTGAGAAGGCTTATCATATTTATGTTTCTACTCTGAAGGAATTTTCTAAATATACCACTGTTCTGATCCTGACTATAACTCATGGCTCTGAAGTACTTGTGTAAATATCCTCTTTTTGCTGTCCTGTCAGGTCCCCTTCAATGTCTGAGTGACTACAGAACTACCCAATACTAATATCCTAGGTAAAATCACAATACGCCTGTACAGCAGAAAGTTTTCTTTTTATTTATAAAGCAAATTAATTTAAAGACATTGTATTTATTCTTCAGTGCACAGTGTGTGTAATTTATTAGACTTGGTTTACCAACAGTTGATGGTTTGTTTTCTGTTGCATTTACAACCTCCTAAACCTCAATAGAATCCTATATCTGAGAATCTGGGAAGTTGGATAGTTGTGGTCTAATCCTGCCAGAAGAAACGGTCCACTGAGTGTTTGACAAGCTCTTGTGTCACTGACATGCCTTATCCTCAAGGAGAAGGTGTGTGTGTGTGTGTGTTTTGTGTGCATGCTGCAAGGTGACAACTCCCATCTTCTCCTGTATAACATCACTATGTAGCAGAACACCATAGATGTTCTTGACAACATGTTAAGTGTGTCAACATCTGTAACTGATATGGATTCTGCTGGTGCGGTAAACAAATCTGTAGGGCATTTTAAGAACACAATAAAAGTCAGCTCCCTTTTCAGATTTTCCAACACTGGACTGCTCCAACCAAAGTAACTATTATATTGTTATAACACATTCTGTTTCATGTTGATTCCAACTTCCGAGTAAGACACATTGCAGCAAGAAGTCAATAAAACTCTGTATGGTATCTGAGGAGATAATGTTAAATGATTTAAACCTCATCAGAAGGATAGTACATTTATGACACACATTTTCTACTTACAGACATGTTGTTTTTTAGCATGTTTGATCTAATTTTCCACTTTTTATGTTGAAATATCATCAAGACTGTTATTTTGATCAAAGTTCCATTTTGGAGATATATTTGACCGTCTAGCTGTGTGCACGAGCCGTACACCATGGTTCTAACAACTCAGCCTGTGGCTTCGCTTCCCCCTTGGCGTTCCAACTCTCCCTCCTAATGACCACAGGTCGGGAGTGCTGGTTTCCCCCTTCCTCCAAACACACCACTTTTGTAACATTCATAGCACTGTCTTGTCTAGCACACCTGTTCTGCATTTCACCATCACCCACACTTTTTAGTTCAGACTTGTGTTGTTAGTGGTCAGGTGTTGTTGTTTGGGTCCTTGTGTTCCTTGTTAGAAACTTTGTTTTTACAAGCTAGATGTGTAACCTTTACTGAATTAAAAAGATTGAGTTCTGCGCCTGGGTCCTAATCTGTTCCGCCACAAATCATTACAGCAGTGGTCAGACTCACCCAAAAACGTATTGCAAACAGTCTGTGCATAAAATTCCAAAGACTAAAATGTTTTTGGAGGGCTTTTTCTGCAAGCATCAGTAGTTGTAAATTTGAAGGAAATGGACTAGATGCTTCATTCATGTGTTGTTTTTAAGCCACAGTGTGGCTTCGGCTGTATGTTTCAGGTCGTTGTCCTGCTGATAGATGAATCCATTCCCAAGTCACAGGTCTCTTACAGACTTCAGCAGGTTTTCTTCCAGGAACTCCCTGTACTTCGCTGCATCCATTTCGACCTGTCATCCTCATAGGCTTTCCGGGCCCTGACACAGAGAAGCATTCCCAAAGCATGACTATGCCACAACCATGCTTGTTCGAGACAGATACACAGTTGTGCCACATTCTCTCAATTTCTCAGTGCTGATCAGTGGCAAAAACCCCTGATTAAATCCATTTTTGATTTCATGTTGTAACAATAAAATGTGTCAATGTCCAAGGGGGGGTGAATACTTTTTAGAGCCAATGTACATCTGCAAAAAACAAATATAATTATAATAACTAAGACGTGTAGTTTTTGGCCCTGTGAATTATTTGAAATACATTGACAATTTTCATGTGAATTTTGTAAGCTTTCGCCTCAAAGTCTCATTACTTAAGTTAAACAAGAAACCAGGCAAGCCTAGTTCAGCCGGCCCGCAATAGAAAGAGTTGATCGTGGCTGCCCTGTCGAGATTCGAACCCAGACCGTTCCAATGTTGTTCTTGTCTGTTGTTTTTTTACATACTAGATTGTTAACTATATGGCCTTATACATTTCAATTATGGCTTTTATTGTGATACTGAAAATCTGAGTGCTGCCAGCATAATATCCTGCTGATAAAATAACGCTAATGAAGCCTCGTTTGGCCATCACTACAGTAAACAGTTTCATTTTAGGCTTCCCGTAGCTACAGAATGTTGTAGCCAGTGAAGTTTTTGTCTGTTCTGAACAAATCCTCTTTTACCACTGGCCGTTTTAACAGCTAATTAGCCATTCGTGAATGACATTGAGTATCTATCAATATAGGTGACGATAACTGACTTTTGTCAAGTGAAAAGACGAGAGAATCGTGTAGGCAGCGAAGTGTTTGTCTATCCTGAACAAATCCTAAAATCCACCAGAACTGTTTTATTTTAGGCTTCCTATTACGTAGCTACTTAGGGTTATAGTCATCAAAGTTTTTGTCTGTCCTGAACCTCAGGCATAATGTGACTAGAGTGTTACAGAAGTCGAATGTGGGACCTGTTGTTCTGTAGCCCGCGTCTTTAACCACTACGCTATTTAACAAGGGGTAGTCAGTCAATCAGGGACGGACGGACGGACTCACTAACTCAGTAAGAGACATTCGCTCTTCTAGGCCGGCTCCGCTTACGCGGTCCGGCAAAAATAAGAGGAATAACAGAAATATCACATTCGCATAAATTTTCAGACCCTTTGCTATTACACTCACAATTGAGCTCAGAAGCATCCTGCATTCCATTGATCATCCTTGAGATGTTTCTACAACTTGATAGGAGTCCACCTGTGGTAAATTCAATTGGTTGAAGAAACTGGCCGTCATTCATGAAACTTGCGCACAAACAAATTTGATCTTAAAATTATCATACAATCATTGCACCGATAGAGCTGGTATTTATCAATATTGTCTTTATTGTATCCTTACGATCAAACTAATGTCTGGTTAAAAAATTCGATAATGCTTAATACGCAATAAGACCATCACTATCACAAAAAAAACCAATCATAACAGCCTCAGTAACAACAACCACAATTATTATAATAATAGGTCATATAAAATAAGATGACAAGGAATAAAGCACATACAAACATACCAAAGTGTTTAATAATGCATCACTTCCTTATTAATGTATGATTTATTCCTTTCACTTTATGCTCTTATTTATTTTGTTCACAGTAAGGTTTGAATTGCCTTTGTGTATGTAGTGTACTAGACCAGTGTTTCTCAACCCTGCTCCTGGACACCCCCCTGCCCTGCAGTTTTAGTTCTCTCCCTGCCCTAAAATACCTGATGTAGCACATGCAGGTAGTGATGGCCATACGAGGCTTCATTACCGTTCTTCAAGCAGCAGGATATTATGCTAGCAGCGCTAACTCAGATATATTTTTTCAAAATAAAAGCAAACATTGAACTATATAAGGCAATATACAGCTCCAGAAAAAATTAAGAGACCACTGCACCTTTTTCCTTTCCAAAAAAGTCGAAAATGAAAGTTTTCATTGAGGAACAGAAGCGTTCAATTTGCAGTGGTCTCTTAATTTTACCCTTCTGTTCCTCACTCAAAACCTTCCTTTTCAACTTTTTTGCAAAGGAAAGAAAAAGGTGCAGTGTTCTCTTAATTTTTTCCGGAGCTGTAGTTGAAGATTGGTGATGGAAGCATCATGCTATGGAGATGCTTCTCAGCAGCAGGGACTGAGAGACTGGTCAGGATTGAGGGAAGAATGAACTAAGCAAAATACAAGAAAACTTTACTCAGAGCGTACAGGAATCCAGATGGGGAAAATAGTAAAAGTTGTCTTTCAGCACAAAAAAGAACCAAAGCATACACCCAAGACATTACTGGAGTGGCTTCAGGAGAAGTTGGTAAATGTCCTTGCGCCTGCTTTCTCATTATGGGGTATTGTATGTATATTTGTGGCAAAAAATCTGTTTAATAACAATGAATTAAGCCTATAACACAACAAAACACGGAGAAGGTTAGGGGTCTGGATACTTTCAAAAGGGACTGTACATATACAGCTAAAAATAGACTACTAACACTAATGTCATTCTGCATGTCCAAATATTAAGGATCCTTGTTTGTCAAGATGACTTCCTTACTATACACCTGAGCAAATCTGCCCAGGAGATTTGTTTGATAAATGTCATTGTATGTCTTCCATATTTTAGGTACATTTTATTCTCGGGAGTGCCAATGTCTATCTGCAGATTCCCTATTGACAGTCATACTATAAACAAACTGCTTGCAAGAAGAGAGGAAGAAATGTTAAGGTTAAGATTGTGATTGGTTGAAATGTTAGGGAAAGTCTGTAGAACATCTACAGATATCAGGACTCGCCAAAAAATAAAGTATTAGTGGGTTTGGAATAAAAAATGCTGCAAATGTCTCTGTACGAAATTATATATTTTTAGCTAATACAATATCCTAATGCAATACATTTCAGTGGAAACAACCTGGAAAAACGTCCCTAAATCTCTCAAGTGACTCATCTTTGTCTTGAGGGGAGATGTGGATCTCTGCCAAATAGGTACCAATTCTCAAGAAAAGTTAGTTCACTGAGTTCACTCCATTAAGCCAGAATACCCTGTCTACATTCCAAATGGCATCTTATTCCCTACATTGTGCACTACTTCTGGAACGCATAGTTCTTCACAAAAGTTATGTACTATGTAGATAATAAGGTGTATTTGGGACAATAGGTACTTACTTATCAATGACAAAGTCCCCTCATTGCGTCTGTATTTCCTTCACGGTCTGAGAAATCTACGGTGCTATCAGATTTCCACTCTCCCACATACTCAATCAAGGCCACCGAAAGAGAGCGTTACCTGATACTTAGAAAGATAATGGGTGTACATTTCACTTCCAGTAAATAGCCTAGGGCAAAATGCCATTGACACAGCATGTCTGTGTGAACCATGATGGATCATAAAGTGTTCTATATCAGCTGGGTACACATCATAATTTGCAAATTCAGTGTAGATATCTTATTTGCATGTTGGTTTCTGTATGCCACAGATAGCAAATATTTAAAACACCTAAAGAGAAACTATTAATTTATTGTACACCACTGCTGTTCAAGCATTAAATATCTTTGGGATATTTTGTGTATGTATATTTATTCATCTTTCTATGTCATGTTGTACATGTTATGGATTCAAACTAATCGCAGTTGTGAAATCAGTGGAAGAGTTGAAAATAATGCCATTGTATATTAATAAAATGTTTAATCCACTACAACCCAAGGCCAACAGCAACTCAGATTTGGAAAATATATACCACATTTTTTATAGGTTTTGAATGTAAATTACCAAAGTTACCATTTTGTCATATACTGTATTACCTGTGTATTACTAAAATACAAACAGTTACAGTAATTTAAGCAAATTATAGATTGTTATGCAAACCTGAATGTGGGTGTGATTGTTTAACTTTCAGCTAGTTGTGACTTAATTGTGTTGTAGCTAGAACCCTAACTCAGTCCTTATCAGGTGTGCGAATAAATCCAGCTTGATATTATGAAAATCATAATAGTTATATATTATATACACAGTACAGAAGCAGGCCTTATTTTAGGCTTATGAAGGCCTTACCCGTAATTCCCTGTTTATAACCCACATTGTGTATAAACTGCACCATATACAGCTCTGGAAAAAACTAAGAGACCACTGCACCTTTTTCTTTCCTTTCCAAAAAAGTCGAAAAGGAAGGTTTTCAATGAGGAAGAGAAGCGTTCAATTTGCAGTGGTCTCTTAATTTTAACCCTTCTGTTCCTCACTCAAAACCTTCCTTTTTGACTTTCTTGGAAAGGAAAGAAAAAGGTGCTGTGATCTCTTAATTTTTTCAGGAGCTGTATGTCTTTATTTCACATGCATATGGGCACCTACATCACTAAAGAGCTGTGTGAATATACTGACTGCACAAGAATGGATGTAATGGGTAAATTTGTTCAGTCATGGTTTAGGAGATGTTATCAGCCAGCTCTGTAATCAGGAAATGTAACAAGCTAATCAAGGCCCACAGAGAATCATGTGATCTTTGTGATTATTTGGAGGAAAGAGAATTGTAATTTTAAAACTGTGTGCAGATGATCTAAATACTTACAATCTGTCTAAAATCAACTTGGTGACAAATGTTTAGCTACTAATTATTAACCTTCCTTTAGGATAGTATCATGTTTTCAGGCAATAGTAATGCATTTTAGGCAATACATTGAGTGAAATGTTGAGTTGGAGTACAGTCACAAAAGGAAGTTTCAAAACAGTATAGAAATTAAATATGGAATCCAAGAATAGTGTAAATATTCATGAAAAATTATAAACACTGTTAGCAGAAGGGTGGGATTTGGCAGTTTCCATTTTGCAAGAAAAAAGAGTTTGTTTCCTTCCTTAGAACAACAGTAATTACAGTTGTTAATGATCTTTCCCCCAAGAAGTAACACAGGAAATTACAAAGTTTTGCAAGTTAATTTTACTTATGGGTAAACGAGATTACCACAAAGCAATTGTTGGCATTGCCATCAATTCCATGGATTAGAAGATTAATTTCCACCAACTGACAGTTGTTACCATCAGAATATCTATTATACACTTCTTCCATGTTGTATTTAACATTTTATTAGGATCCCCATTAGCTGCTGCCACACTTCCTGGGGCCACCCACTAAGATTCTGGTAAACATTTTTAAAAACACCTCCCTGTTACAACCGTTGTTTTGGTAATGATAGGCAACATTCTTGACCCACTTTCATTTGTCCTCCCTATTCTATACTAATTGTCCTTGTCAAATTGTTTCAAGAAGCAAGTCAGCGCCTGTATCACAATTACAGCCCAAAGTAGTCAATTATGTGGGGCTTGGTTATTATCGTAGCTTTGACAGTCAGCAAAAATGTGTTTTTAGAGTATTGCAAAGGAAAATAACAACATCATTGATTTAATTCAATGTCCACACCCACTGTATATTTTGATGATAAAGGATTAAACTGGTGCACTTGTGGTCACAACAGTTCAGATAATTATAAGCGTGGACTGCCATGGTAAAGAAAGGTAAAGGAAAACATACATATCAAATTTGTCAGGTGCAGGACAGAAAAACATTTCAAAATAAAATGGAATGTTCCACAACTATGGTATGTTCTCAGTGTGATTATATTTTAATGCACAACAACAGACCACATTTAATCTAAATAGGATCTTTGTCAGATGGTAAAATAAATTCACCATGGAACCATGCCAGAGTTGCCGTCATTCTTTTGTATTTGGACTGCCATGGTAAGCCATAGAAATAATTCCAATTAAATAGCATTCTTTGGCAACAAACAAAAATGAAATGTTTTAATTTAGAAGTAGGTTAAAAGTTTTCCACTGAAAAAATCATGGAAATTAAGGTCAATTGAGGGGTAATTCACAATGAAAATTATGTTATTTAAAAGTATATCCAATGACCCCAAGTTAAGGTAGGATCATTCAAGCAGGAACATGTACAAAACAAGGATGTGTACTCGCCCACACAAAATTAATTTATTTAACGTCATAGACTGCAACAAGGCTTTTGGTGGTGTATTCATGGTGACACTCCGATGATACCCTTCGATTGTAGAACACACTAATCAAGATTTTTGACCAATCAATATCCTTTATTTTATATTGCCATTTTTACATCAGCTATTATCACAAAGAGCTAATACTAGAGCAGAGTCAGATTCTGAAGGGTTGCCAATCCTCTTTTGGCTGTGCCAAGACTACATTACCTTTTTTGGCCACATCAAAATGTTCTCATGTTTAGAAGACCAGCAGGTCAATTAATTGTCTTTAGGCAGAATCCAGATGAACCAAATTAATACATTTAACTTTTTTCGGAATTAGTAGCTCGTTAGACTGTGTTGTACGGTGTTGAATGCCTTTTGAATAAATCTGATTGAGGTGAAAAAAAACATATACAGTACCCTCCTTAAGCATTGGGAAAGTAAAGTCAAAATTGCTATTTTTGCTGTATACTAAAGGCATATGAAACCAGAAAAGGAACCAGGCAAGCCTAGTTCAGTCGGCCCACAATTAAAAGTGATATGTGTTTGGCCCTCACTGGACACAAACCCAGGTCTCCCACATGAGTAGCTGTGTCTTTACCTGCTACCCCATGGAGATATATGTTTGCAATGTTTCGTTATAGCATCTCGACAATGCACCAAATGTTGACATAGCTCGTTTTGTCACGCATTAACATTATACCAAGTTTAAATATTTCGCTACACACCATTAAGCATTGTGTTAAACTGACTACTTTATTAAGTTTACTTCCACCACAAATAGCATCTATGAACTGTATGGCTTTTGCCACTGGCTGTTTTAACAGCTTATAAGCCAGTAATAGGCTTACTAGTATCTACTAACTTACTAATTGGAATACTCATAAGAATTGAGCAATTGCTAGCGAGACTGAAAATGAACTTTGCCAAAGCTATTTCATTTCATGGCACAACAACGTTAATTTTTCTTTCATTCGTAAATGACACTGATATAATTATCAATATGGGTGACAATAACTGACTTTTTCGTCAAATGAAAAGACAAGAGAATCGTAGAAACCCCTACTCATTTACTGGGATTGTGATCTAGCCTATATTACCCAAAAAGGTATGCACAGATGCGTACTTTGAAAATCCACCAGAAATAGTTGCAATATAACAGTAAACAGTTTTAGTTTAGGCTTACTATAATGTAGTTACTGAAGGTTATAACCAGCGAAGTTTTTGTCTATCCGGAACAAATCCTAACGCATAACTTGCTTTGACGAGATTCAAATGCAGGACGTCTTGTTTGGCGGTCCTTGTCTCTAACCACTACACTATTTAACAAGGGGTAGTCAGTAAGTCAGTCAGTCAGTGACATTCAATCTTCTTGGCCGGCTCTGCTTACGTGGTCCAGCAAAAATTGATGAAAAGATGAACATGAGTTAGAAGTTAAGAAATGTCACCATTTATTTCAGTCCGTTTTAACACATATGTTTTACCAACTAAGACTAACAGCACTGTTAGTTCCATCCCCCAATTTTATGTGAGCAGAAGTATTGAGACAATTCTACTTAAATCAAAGGTAAAAAGTAAAAAAGGCAGTAATTAGTTGCTAATCTTTTGCATTTTAGGGTCCAACACTAACTATTTTTCTCACTGGCCCTATTGGGCCAGTTGGTCCAAAATCTACTGGCCTGGACTATATTTTTACTGGCCCGAACTGAATTAAAAACAAGAAACCAGGCAAGGCTAGTTCAGTCGGCCTGCAATATAAAATGTTGCAATCTCGAGATTCGAACCTGGGTTGCCCATGTGAAAGGCTGTGTCATTAACCACAACACCACAGAGCTGTATATCTGTTGGATGTCAGTATAGCCTCTTGTCTCCATGCTGAACAAATCCTCTTTTGCCACTGGCAGTTTTAATAGTTAATTGGCCATTCGTGAATGACATTGACACAGTTAAACTGACTAATGTTTCTTACTAAGTTTACCTCCACCACAAATAGCGTCTATGTATGGCGTTTGCCACTGGCCATTTTAACAGCGTATTAGCCAGTAATAAGCTTTACCGGTATCTACTAACTTACTGGAATAGTCATAAGAATTGAGCATTTGCTAGCGAGTCTGCCAAAGCTATTTCATTTCATGGCATAAGAACATAATTTTTTCTTTCATGGCAAAACAACATACTTTTTTCTTTCATTCGTGAATGACATTCATACAATAACTATCAATAAAGGTGACGATAACTAACTTTTTCATCAAGTGAAAAGACGAGATAATCGTGGAATCTACCAGAAATAATTAATAAATGTTGTTACTCTCAAAAGATTCAAACTTAGGTCTTCCACATGAGAGGCACTGTCTTTAACCACTACGCCACGGCATTACACGTTTCAGCAGTCGCTTGACTCCATTGAGGGTTGTGTTAAACTGACTAACGTTTCTTATTAAGTTTACCTCCACCATAGCACATATGAACAGTATTGCTTTTGCCACTGGCCGTTTTTACAGTTTATTAGCCAGTAATAGGCTTACTAGTATCTACTAACTCCCTAGGAATAATCATAAGAATTGAGCAATTGCTAGCGAGACTGAAGATGAACTTTTCCATGCCAGAAACAGTCGCAATATAACCCTATACAGTTTCAGTTAATGCTTACTATAACGTAACTACTGTCTGTTAAGCCAACAAATGTGTTTGACTATCCTGACCCAAAACGCATGCACGGATGCGTACTTCAAAAATCCACCAGAAACAGTCGCAATATAACCGTAAACTGTTTTATTTCAGGCTTACTATAATGTAGATACTAACGGTTTGAGTCAGCAAGTTTTGGTCTATACAGAATCATTCATAACGCGTACTTCGCGTCGCCTGCGAGAAGATACGAACTTAGGACCTATAATTCACAAGTCTGCTTCTCTAACCACTATGCTATTTAACATGGGGTAGTCAGTCAATAACTCTCTCACTCAGTAAGAGACAATCGCTCTTCTTGGCCGGCTCCGTTTATGTGGTCCGGAAAACAAAAAATAATATAATTTTTTTTACAGACATAAAATATGTAAATATCATATCAGAATATTGATTTGTACCACAGATTGGCATGTGATATGAGACATGAGATCTGATATATGCAATTGCTGTTTACATAAATATGATGCAACACATATTTATTACTTTTTATATATAAATATTAGCTACCATAAATTAGCTACTATAAATGTCATTATCATCTTTTCATGACGATGCTTGCTTATTTGATGCAACATAAAAGCATGAAAATAAAATAATTGAGTTAATATATTTATGGTAACATAAATATGGTGCTATACAATACTTGCACTAATTGTAGTTGGTTGACTGGCTTCTTGTGTGTCACTGCTAGCGAAGCGCTTAGGCAGCCGTAGTTAACATGACACTTACTGTCGACAATCCATGTCCATATGGTTTCTCTATCCTTATTAACCGACTATGTCATTGACGTAGTCCGTGAATGGCTTCTGCCTCTTCACAACATGATAGGCGGTCGTAAATTGTTTTTCAATTTGGTTACGCGCCCCTTCATTCATTCGGAGAAGCCAGACGTACATTGGTGCAGCTGCAGAGTTGTCAACAGCCAGTTTGGCCGCAATACACACAACCAGTGTCCGAAATTTACTTTTTGGCTCACCTGCCTGATTGATGAAACAATCCACTAGCCAAGCATAATTTTTACTGGCCAAAATAATAAATTGCCTTTTTGTGTCACATATACATTAATTTCAGTACATTTCATTGAGATAATAAGGTATTATGTTGAATACAAACTTTTATTTCCGACAACAAAGCTTTTATCTTTAGCATGCTGGCCACACACAGAACAACTCGTCACCACAGCCTCAGCATCATACTGTAGCCAGCCTCTTGAAATTCCTTTATCTCCAAAACCTCCAATTCTCACAAAACATTTTTTTTCTATGTGATGCAAGATACATGTTTTTATGTATTGCAGTAACGTCATGCCTTAACACCAGTCTCTCTTGCTTGTCAACTTTCTTAACATTATTTGACAATACATTCTTAACATCCATCCCTAATAATAACCTAAGTACTCTCCCTCAAATGAACCATTCCCTAAAACAATTCATGAATCGCCTCCGAGATTTATAAAAGAATCCCTCTCCAAAGCTAATGTGCAAAAGCAAATTAACAACAATAACATCAAATATCTGTTTTTTATATTAGAAACGTTCTCTACATTAACATACATTACCTTATGTAATGTATTATTTAAATACTAATTTGTTTCATTTATATTTTACACGTTGTTTTCCTTTGAAAATGTACACAATACACACTACACATCGCAGACTTTTACTTTGAATGCAAAATACGAAAATCGGAAGTCTTATTGTTGTTGCCGAATGCATATAACGTTTCACCGCAGACTTTTATTTTGAAGGCAGAATACGAAAACCAGAGGTCTTGTAGTTGCTGCCGAATCTCTAATGTTGACACTAATCCATTGTAGCGAGAGGCGTAGGTTTCATTATACAAGAGTGGGACATGTCCCCCCCCCCCCCCCCCCCCCGCTTTTTATCAACACAACTCTTATTATAAGAAAAGCTCAATCTCTTTAGAAAGTTGCAGTGGCAATACGGTAAGCAATTGCGTAGTTCAAATCAGACTGGCTTTAGGACCACACGTAGGCACTTTGCTTTGAGGTAGTTGCTGGATAGGTCTGGTTACCATAGTAGAGTAGAGGCTACCTTGCAACTAGCAACTGTGATCTCTGGCTCATGAAAGTTTGGTAACCTAGCTGACATTACCTCTAGCGAATTACCTCCCGTAACGTATGAATGGGGTCGATATTTATCTTATCAGTGTTTTTCTAAAAGCGTTAAAGTAGTTGCTAAATATACATCTCCGGAAAAAATTGAGAGACCACTGCACCTTTTTCTTACCTTTCCAAAAGTTTTGAGTGAGGAACAGAAGCGTTCAATTTGCAGTGGTCTCTTAATTTTAACCCTTCTGTTCCTCACTCAAACCCTTTTCTACTTGTTGGAAAGGAAAGAAAACCGTGCAGTGCTCTCTTAATTTTTTCCGGAGCTGTATATTAGCTTGCTAGTGTGGGGCAATAGCATTAAGATAACATGCAAGTCTGTTAGAGGCTAAGTAGAACTAAGAGATATTGTAACTGCATTAGAGGAGGGGATGACAGGATCCTTATCTCACTAGAATAGCTGGGAGCAAGAACAGACCCCTTTGGAATTCGGTAATAAACTGGCAGAATGCCAAATAAGGGAAAAGACGCTAAAG
>JACXGI010001401.1:33801-54180 GCA_016801175.1 Esox masquinongy | reverse complement strand
AGGGTAGGGGGGCTCATGCTATAAGAACTGTGTGTGCTGTGATTGTGTCAGACTCTGTTGGACTGAATGCCACACTGTCTCCAGATATATCTGTATGAATAAAGATAATTGCCGGCACTGCGATTTTGTCTCCTCTTAATCTCTTCTCATTAACCAACTCGGGGAAGTACTTTAGGTCGGTACTTCAATACTAGCTAACGTTATTTCGCTAGCTAGCAAACAGTCTGGCATTACACTAGGTTCACCTCACTCACAGCTAGCACCGTATGACACCAGCCAAGAAAAGACTGAAGTTAGACAAACACGTTTTTTTATGTAAAGACAAAGTGATTGGTACAGCTAGCTAGCTATGATACATTAGAAGATATAGCTAACTAACTACTGTACTACCAGGTCCTACAGTGGGTGGGGGCCTGTGCTTGACCTCTATAAAAATGTTTTTTGTAATTTTATTTTTTATTGTGTTTCTATGTGGTTATCACAGTCAGACCTCAGGATTGGCTTTCCATGCGTATATACCGCTTCACAATTTTTCATCCGGGGGTGGGGGGCAGGGTTCCATATAAAGACTGCTTGCACCCAGGCCCGGCGTCACCACGCTACGCTAGTGTTTGTCCCCCTCACATTTGAAATCAAATCTACGCCCCTGATTGTAGCTATCTAGTTGTGACAGTTAGCTAGCTAGCTTCTTATCTTGGGTTGTCGCTCAGACAATGGATACCTTCTTTATACCAATGTGACATCCACTTGTTGACACACAAATTACTTTTCTCTGACCTCACTCGCTAGCTTGATACTCCGAACGTCGGGTGCATGTTGTTGCATTGCTCGTGTAACAGTAAACTGGGCGCGATGCAAAATGCGCTGAAGTTGGTAAAAAAAAAATCTTATGTCATAAAAATATTCAGTTTTTCTGTTGAGGCGCATCACGACTTAGCAGCGCAGCTCTCCGCCGCTCTGATTACAATAAGATGGAAACATTGGGTAAAAAAATGTACCCGCCAGTGTGGCTGATAGCCTTCTGAGATTTACTCGCCAAATGTAAAATCTACATGCGCTTGGCGGGTGTTAGTTTCGGACCCTGCACGCTACATGCTGCAGGGACTTAATTAAGAGCAGGTTTTCGGTAGTTGTTCGTTCCCTTAATAAACGACCCTGCCTTATCGGCTTTGGTTGGGAACGCACAACATGAACGTACATGTGTCCCTTGCCATTATCGTTTTTGACCCATGGAACCTGTTCTTTCCACGAAAACAAAAATTATCGCTTTTGCTTTGCCTCTTACGATAACCATATTTGGGTCCTGCTCTAGAATCCACTATGGACTATGATTGGTCAAAACAGACGAACCATCGAATATTATTGGTCAAAAAGAGACACTGGTAATGTACCACACCGAGGGGGGGAGAAGCGCCACAGACGCATTTTAATGTGAGAACAAGCGAAAATCGAAGCGGTAATATTCACAAAATGACAAGCAAACGTTTTAATATGATACTATGAATTTAAATGGGAAAATTTAGACTGTCTTTGTCTACTGGCCCGACGTTAGGTCCAGGGCCGGGCCAGCGGGCCATTATTAATGTTGAACCCTGCATTTCAACACATCTTTTATATTGATGCATTTTCTATTTCACAGGAACAATACAGTTGTGCTCATAAGTTTGCATACCCTGGAAGAAATTGTAAAATTTTGGCATTGATTTTGAAAATATGACTGATGAGGCAAAAATACTGAGCCATGGGGAGCAGAAAAGATCTGTCAAAAGACCTGACAAGGTTTCGGAACTTTATAAAGATGGAAAAGGATATAGAAAGATATCAAAAGCCTTGCAAATACCAGTCAGTACTGTTCAATCACTTATTAAGAAGTGGAAAATTCAAGGATCTCTTGATACCATGCCAAGGTCAGGTAGACTGAGAAAGATTTCAGCCAGAAGAATTGTTCGGGATACAAAGAAAAACCCACAGGTAACCTCAGGAGAAATACAGGCTGCTCTGGAAAAAGACGGTGTGGTTGTTTCAAGGAGCACGATAAGACGACACTTGAACAAAAATGATCTGCATGGTTGAGTTTCCAGAAAGAAGCCTTTACTGCGCCAATGCCACAAAAATGCCCGGTTACAGTATGCCCGACAACACCTTGACCCGCCTCACAGCTTCTGGCACACTGTAATTTGGAGTGATGAGACCAAAATATAATTTTATGGTCACAACCATAAGTGCTATGTTTGGAGAGGGGTCAACAAGGCCTATAGTGAACAGAATAGCATCCCCACTGTGGAGCATGGTGGTGGCTCACTGATGTTTTGGGGGTGCGTGAGCTCTACAGACACGGGTAATCTTGTGAAAACTGATGGCAAGATGAATGCAGCATGTTATCAGAAAATACTGGCAGACAATTTGCATTCTTCTGCATGAAAGCTGCGCATGGGACGCTCTTGGACTGTCCAGCATGACAATGACCCTAAGCACAAGGCCAAATTGACCCTCCAGTTGTTACAGCAGAAAAAGGTGAAGGTTCTGGAGTGGCCATCACAGTCTCCTGACCTTAATATCATCGAGCCACTCTGGGGAGATCTCAAACGTGCGGTTCTTGCAAGACGACCAAAGACTTTGTATGACCTGGAGGCATTTTGCCAAGACGAATGGGCAGCTATACCACCTGCAAGAATTCGGGGCCTCATAGACAACTATTACAAAAGACTGCACGCTGTCATTGATGCCAAAGGGGGCAATACACAGTATCAAGAACTAAGGGTATGCAGACTTTTGAACAAGGGTCAGTTCATTTTTTTCTTTGTTGCCATGTTTTGTTTTATGATTGTGCCATTCTGTTATGACCTACATTTGAATGTGAATCCCATAAGAAATAAAAGACGTGTTTTGCCTGCTCACTCATGTTTTTTTTTTTACAAATGGTACATATATTACCAATTCTCCAAGGGTATGCAAACTTTTGAGCACAACTTTAGATCTTCTAATGTACTGTAAATGACTGTATATGACTGTGTAAAGTGAACAGGTAGCACTCATACCCCTTTAACATATATATAAACAGTATCTCACAAAAGTAAGTACACCCCTCACATTTTTTCATGTGACAACACTGAAGAAATGACACTTTGCTACAATGTAAAGTAGTGAGTGTACAGCTTGTATAACAGTGTAAATTTGCTGTCCCCTCAAAATAACTCAACACACAGCCTTTAATGTCTAAACCGCTGTCAACAAAAGTGAGTATACCCCTAAGTGAAAATGTCCAAATTAGGCCCAAAGTGTCAATATTTTGTGTGGCCACCATTATTTTCCAGCACTGCCTTAACCCTCTTAGGCATGGAGTTCACCAGAGCTTCACAGGTTGCCACTGGAGCCCTCTTCCACTCCTCCATGACAACATCACAGAGCTGGTGGGTGTTAGAGACCTTGCGCTCCTCCACCTTCCATTTGAGGATGCCCCACAGATGCTCAATTGGGTTTAGGTCTGGAGACATGCTTGGCCAGCTTCTTTAGCAAGGCAGTGGTCGTCTTGGAGGTGTGTTTGGGGTCGTTATCATGTTGGAATACTGCCCTGCGGCCCAGTCTCCGAAGGGAGGGGATCATGCTCTGATTCAGTATATCACAGTACATGTTGGCATTCATAGTTCCCTCAATGAACTGTAGCTCCCTAGTGCCGGCAGCACTCATGCAGCCCCAGACCATGCCACTCCCACCATGCTTGACTGTAGGCAAGACACACTTGTCTTTGTACTCCTCACCTGGTTGCCGCCACACACGCTTGACACCATCTGAATCAAATAAGTTTATCTTGGTCTCATCAGACCACAGGACCTGGTTCCAATTATCCATGTCCTTAGTCTGCTTGTCTTCAGAAAACTGTTTGCGGGCTTTCTTGTGCATCATCTTTAGAAGAGGCTTGATTCTGGGACGACAGCCATGCAGACCAATTTGATGCAGTGTGTGGCGTATGGTCTGAGCACTGACAGGCTAACCCCCCACCCCTTCAACCTCTGCAGCAATGCTGGCAGCACTCATACATCTATTTCCCAAAGACAACCTCTGGATATGACGCTGAGCACGGGCACTCAACTTCTTTGGTCGACCATGGCGAGGCCTGTTCTGAGTGGAGCCTGTCCTGTTAAACCGCTCTATGGTCTTGGCCACCGTGCTACAGCTCAGTTTCAGGGTCTCGGCAATCTTCTTTTAGCCTAGGCCATCTTTATGTAGAGCAACAATTATTTTTTTCAGATCCTCAGAGAGTTCTTTGCCATGAGGTGCCATATTGAACTTCCAGTGATCAGTATGAGGGATTGTGAGAGCGATAACACCAAATTTAACACATCTGCTCCCCATTTACACCTGAGACCTTGTAACACTAACGAGTCACATGACACCGTGTACTCACTTTTGTTGCCAGCGGTTTAGACATTAATGGCTGTGTGTTGAGTTATCTTGAGGGGACAGCAAATTTACACTGTTATACAAGCTGTACACTCACTACTTTACATTGTAGCAAAGTGTCATTTCTTCAGTGCTGTCACATGAAAAGATATAATCAAATATCTGCAAAAATGTGAGGGCTGTACTTACTTTTGTGAGATACTATATATATATATATATATATATACATACATACATACAGCTCTGTAAAAAAGTTGAAAAGGAAAGTTTTGAGTGAGAAACAGAAGCGTTCAAATTAAGAGACCACTGCAAATTGAACACTTCTGTTCCTTACTCAAAACTTTCCTTTTCAACTTTTTTGAATAGGAAAGAAAAAGGTGCAGTGGTCTCTTAATTTTTTCCTGAGGTGTATATACACTTTTGGTGTCTTGAAATAGCGGGGGACTATTTACAGAAAGTGTTGTAATTTGTTAAAGGGTGACTCCAATGTGTACATAATCAAATGCTAAGACTCTATAATTTAACCTCATACTAATTGTTCTATTTACAAACCAAACTTTGGAGTATAGAGCCAAAAGAATAAAACATACTTCGTAGCTTACAACCGTTTAAAAGGCTAGAGCCACATTTCTATAAAAAAAAAAAACAGAAATTTCTCCATGAAGCTGTAAAAGGAGGTTACTCACATAAGATGCAGTTCTCTGAATCAAGCATAGTTTATTTCTCTAGTTGCCCCTTGTTTGGAAAACCATATAATACAGTAAAAGATGTACATTACTGTTTCCAAAAAAGTCGGGACACTGCGTAAAATGCAAATAAAACACAATGCAATGGGGTGCAAGTCATTTATCCCTATATTTAATTGACAATTGTACAAAGTCAACATATCAGATGTTGAAACTGAGAAATGTTATTGTCTGGGACGGTCCCATTCTTACTTGATATAGGATTGCAGCAGCTCAACATTTTAGGGACTCCTTTGCTGTATTTGTCATTTCATAATGTGCCAAATGTTGTCAATAGGTGACAGGTGTGGACTGCAGGCAGGACAGTTTAGCACACAGACTATTTTACTACAGAGCCATGCTGTTATACATGCAGAATGTAGTTTGGCATTGTCCTGCTGAAATAAGCAAGGCCTTCCCTGAAAAATGAGTTATCTGGATGGCAGCATATGTTGCTCCAAAACCTATATATATTGTTCAGAATTTATGGTGCCTTCACAGAAGTTAGAAATGTCATGTGCACTAATGCACCCCCATACCATCACGGATGCTGGCTTTTGCACTGTGCGCTGATAACATGCCAGGTGGTCCTTCTTTTCGGAGGACGCGGCGTCCATGATTCATGAAAATAATCTCTAATTTTGATTTGTGAGACCACAGGACAGTTTTCCACTTTGCCTCAGTCCATCTTAAATGAACTTGGGCCCAGAGAAGGCACTGGTCCTTTTAAGTTTGAACGGAGCAGGAGACAAGAAAATTTAGAGAGAGCATTCCTTATGTTTACAAGGTTTTACAGTGGAGAAGGAGAACTGATCCTACTCCCCCCGGCACATTAATATAGCAGCCTAAAACCTTGGGACTGAGACAGGGGGGTCCAGTGACACTGTAGCCCTATCCGGGGGAGGCCCTGGACAGGGCCCAACAGGCAGGAAGTCACTCAACCCACATTGCCAAGCATCAACCAAAGGGACATCAACCAACTGCAACCACCCTGAAATGAGGGCGGAGTATTGCCAGCAGAGTTCACCCCAATTGCACAATGGGCGCAACAGAGAGACAACAACAAGCCAGCGACTCCGACCCCAAATGGCATTCGAGAGAGGGCATCCCAGTGGCGATGAGAGCCCACCTGACAAGACAGCAAGGGTGGACAGTATCAAGCCTTTCCGTTTACCTTCACATAGTGATGGCCATTCAAGGCTTCATTAGCGTTATTTTAGCCGCAGGATATTATGCTGGCAGCACTCAGATTTTCTTTATCACAATAAATGCCATCATTGAAATGTATAAGGCAATATAATTAACAATCTAGTTTGTGAAAAAGAACAGACAAGAATAACATTGGAACGGACTAAGGGTGGGACGATATGAGAATTTCATGTCACGATTATCCTGGCCAAAATTATCCCGATTTACGATTTTATCCCGATTAATAACAATCTCAATAACAACTCTGGTTTCTAGCTCAAAACGGCTGATCAGATATTCTTCCATTACATAAATATTGTTCTTGTGCTTTTAAAAATCCATTACAATAAAATAATATCAAAGAAGGTTTTTAATAATTAACTAATACTCTAAAAACATGTAATGGCATCTCTAAATGAATATCGTTGCCAGCTTCACTGACAATACATTGCGGTGGATGTTTGGTGGCATTTAGAATTGCTATTTTACTGCATTTGCCTTCATTGCACATCTATACATTGCACATCTGTATGTTACACATATTACATCTGTAACATACATTATACTTAATACAAGTAAATTTTTTGAACTCTTCTATTCGCACTTCTTGTTAGACGCTAAGAGCAAGTTGCTTATTTGAGGATTAGGGGTGAAAATAGATTTAATTTCTTACCGGTACTGACCTGTAGGTGCATGCACTTCCGTGCACATTTTATGTGCCTTATTAGCTAAGGATAGGCCTATTTGATGTGTCGATTCTTTATAATAACTTTATAAGTCATCATAACAGCTCCCCATTATGTTGTGCGCATCATGTATTGAGCAGGTCATGCAGATCGACAATGTTATTTTGGCCCGCGAAAATGATATTCTATTTGTTTTCTCTTTTCATTTTCAGTAGGACAGCGTTAATGATTAGCCTACAATATAAACAAAATTATAATTAGAAAGAGATACAGTGGATATAAAAAGTCTACACACCCCTGTTAAAATGCCAGGTTCTTGTGATGTTAACGAGTGAGACAAAGAAAAATCATGTCAGAACACTTTCCACCTTTAATGTGACCTATAACGTGAACAATTCAATTGAAAAACAAACTGAAATCTTTGAGGGGGAAAACAAAAACTCACAATAACCTGGTTGCATAAGTGTGCACACCTTTAAACTAATACTTTGTTGAAGCACCTTTTGATTTTATTACAGCACTCTTTTTGGGTAGGAGTCTATTAGCATGGCACATCTTGACATGGCAATATTTGCCCACTCTTCTTTGCAAAAGCACTCCAAATCTGTCAGATTGCAAAGACATCTCCTGTGCACAGCCCTCTTCAGATCACCCCACAGATGTTCAATTGGATTCAGGTCTGGGCTCTGGCTGGGCCATTCCAAAATGTTAATCTTCTTCTGGTGAAGCCATGCTTTTGTGGATTTCGATGTGTGCTTTGGGTCATGATGTAAAAGAATGAGACAAAGATAAATCATGTCAGAACTTTTTCCACTTTTAATGTGACCTATAATGTGAACAATTCATTTGAAAAACAAACTGAAATCTTCGAGGGGGAAAAATGAAAAATAAAAACCTTACAATAACCTGGTTGCATAAGTATGCACACCCTCTTATAACTGGGGATGTGGCTGTGTCCAGAATTAACCAATCACATTCAAACTCATGTTAAATAGAAGTCATTACACACCTGCCATCATTTAAAGTGACTCTGATTAATCACAAATAAAGTTCAGCTGTTCTAGTAGGATTTCCCTGACATTTTCTCTTAGTTGCATCTCAGAGCAAAAGCCATGATCCGCAGAGAGCTTCCAAAGCATCAGAGGGATCTCATTGTTGAAAGATATCAGTTAGGAGAAGGGTACAAAAGAATTTCCAAAGCATTAGATATACCATGGAACACAGTGAAGACAGTCATCGTCAAGTGGAAAAAATATGGCACAACAGAGACATTATCAAGAACTGGACGTCCCTCCAAAATTGATGAAAAGATGAGAAGAAAACTGGTCAGGGAGGCTTCCAAGAGGCCTACAGCAACATTAAAGGAACTGCAGGGATTTCTGGCAAGTACTGGCTGTGTGCTACATGTGACAACAATCTCCCGTATTCTTCATATGAATGGGCTATGGGGTAGGGTGGCAAGACGGAAGCCTTTTCTTACAAAGAAAAACATCCAAGCCCGGCTGAAGTTTGCAAAAACAAACATCAAGTCCCCCAAAAGCATGTGGGAAAATGTGTTACCGTCTGATGAAACCAAGGTTGAACTTTTTGGCCATAATTCCAAAAGGTATGTTTGGCGCAAAAACAACACTGCACATCACCCAAAGAACACCATACCCACGGTGAAACATGGTGGTGGCAGCATCATGCTTTGGGGCTGTTTTTCTTTAGCTGGAACCGGGGCCTTAGTGAGCGTGGAGGGAATTATGAACAGTTCCAAATACCAGGCAATTTTGGCACAAAATCTTCAGCGTCCGTTAGAAAGCTGAAGATGAAGAGGAAGTTTACCTTTCAGCACGAAAATGACCCAAAGCACACATCGAAATCCACAAAAGCATGGCTTCACCAGAAGAAGATTAACATTTTGGAATGGCCCAGCCAGAGCCCAGACCTGAATCCAATTGAACATCTGTGGGGTGATCTGAAGAGGGCTGTGCACAGGAGATGTCCTCGCAATCTGACAGATTTGGAGTGCTTTTGCAAAGAAGAGTGGGCAAATATTGCCATGTCAAGATGTGCCATGCTAATAGACTCCTACCCAAAAAGAGTGCTGTAATAAAATCAAAAGGTGCTTCAACAAAGTATTAGTTTAAAGGTGTGCACACTTATGCAACCAGGTTATTGAGTTTTTGTTTTCCCCCTCAAAGATTTGTTTGTTTTTCAATTGAATTGTTCACGTTATAGGTCACATTAAAGGTGGAAAGTGTTCTGACATGATTTTTCTTTGTCTCACTCGTTAACATCACAAGAACCTGGCATTTTAACAGGGGTGTGTAGACTTTTTATATCCACTGTATGACATGCATATTCCTTTTAGCCTTTTTTTTGTTTCAGGGCTGGGTTTTGTTTGTAATGTTACCACCCACCATCACACAATGTCTATTAATCAGAAACACTTGCAACATTCTTCCTCTGGGAAGTTGTGAGCCAAAAATATTTTTCTGTAACCTAGCTGTTGCAGTGGGAATTGACCTTAGAGGCCTAGGAAATACTGAACGGCCCACAACTGGCAATAACTAGTGGGAAACTCCTCTATAATCCTGAGCTCCCACTTCTCTCACATGGAAATTTGCGACGTCACTGACTGAGGAAATTACATCTACAACAGAATTTTCAAAAAAAAAGAAAACAGGAAACATTATTTAGAAAAGGCAAAACTGTTCATATTATTTTAAACAGTAAATTTGTTTAAAAACATGATATATTGGACAGATATTTTATGACTTTCCCTCATACTTCTTGTGTGCGTGTGTGTGACTGAGTGAGAGAGCGAGAGAGACAGACAGACAGAGAGAGAGACAGACAGAGAAACAGACAGAGAGCCAGACAAAGACAGAGAGAGCGAGAGAGAGAGAGAACAAGTCAATGTACATTGTGCATAGTAGTGTACTTCCAAGTACGTGACTGGAAAAGATTCTGAGTCGGTGACTGAGAGTGACTCGGTCCACTGCCTGTCTGTTTCACATCAGGAAAGTGTCTGTGTGTGTGCATGTGTATGAGTACATAGCCTTGGCTGTGCCTGCCTCCATGCTCTCCAGGGCTCCTGACTCTGTCTCCCCCCCTCATAAGGTTGGCAGACTAAGAGGAGACATACAGATTCACATAGTTCAAGGGCCAGAGGGTCAAATTTCACATTTGTCCACTTTCGGGTGGAAAATACCAATGGTCATTTTCATTAAGGTCCATGTCTGTGGTTATTTATTTTGTTACAACATACGTTATCAACTTCTAACAACTTATTGGACAGTATTGGGATACAAATTAAAACTCCAGAAAAAACACAAATGCCCATTGTGGACGTTTTTTTTCCCAACTATATTATCATAAATGATTTTGTAAATAATCAATCCTAGCAGCATATACAGTGCCTTGCAAAAGTTTTCACACCCCTGACTAAATATTCTGCTTTACTGAATTACAGATTTGTTTTTATATTTTATTTTAAAACTATGAAACTGAAAATCTATTATTATAAGATGACATTGGTTTTATGTTTTAAAGTATTTTGAATAGATAAAAAAATGAAATATATTGATTGCATGTTAAGCACCACACATTAATATTTGGTAGACATCTTTTACTGCAATAACCACAAGTGTTTGTTTAAGTTGTTTGGACTATGCTTGTGGACCACACATTTCCAATAGTGCCACAGATGTTCAATGAGATTGAGATCAGGACTTTGACTGGACCACTGTAAGTCATTCCATTTCTTGTTCTTCAGCCACTCCAACGTTGCTTTGGCCTTGTGATTGGGATCATTGTCCTGCTGAAAGGTATATACCTTCCCAAGCATTCATTTTTTTGTGAACTAAAACATGAAAAAGCTGTATTTTTCTGTATTTTGCCCAATTCCTTCTTCATTACATTTTAACAAGCTGCCCATTCCCTGCTGATGAGTAGCATCCTCACAACATGAAGCTGCCACCACCATACTTCACTACAGGATGGTGCATCTTGAGGCATGACAGTGTTCAGTTTCAGCCACACATTGCGCTTAGAGTTTTGGCCAAAACACTTCATCTTGGTCTCATTTGACTACAAAGCATGTACCCACATCGCAGCTAGGTCACGTTTATGCTTTCTGGGTTGTGCTTTCAGATGGAATTTTTTGAGGATCACCTTTCTTGCTGCCCTCTACCTCAGGCCATTGCTATGCAAAGCTCTTGATATTAATCCACACCATTAATCCACTCCCAACCACCAAACTCTGTAGCTACTTCAAAGTGATTTTCCTCTCTGTGGCTTCTCTAACAAATCTCTCTTTTTCATTTACATATTTTTGACTGCTTAGTTTTGGCAGACGGCCTTTTCCTGGCAATGCGTTGATGGTATGATGCTGCTTCTACTTCCTGATTACTGATCCAACTGTGCTCATCGGGATATCCAAGTACATGGATTTAATTTTTTCCAACATTGTATTAATTTCTAACTTCTGTAAAATACACTTTGTTCCTAATTTTTTATATTTATTTTTTCCTCAAAAACATAACATTTTATACAATGGCTCTTAAACTTATTCAACTCCCTTGGATTGTTCCACATATTATTGTGTTATGTTTGTTAACATGAAATTAAATGGATTCAATCAGGGGTTCTTGCCATTCATCAGCTCAAAAGAGTCCATAATATCAAAGTCAAAAATATCTACAATTGTTATGAATTACATACAAGTAAAAAACTGAAAGTAATTGATTGCAGAAGTATTCAACTCCTTTAGTCAATATTTGGTAGAGGCAAAGCACTGTATACAGTATATTTTGACACCCTCACCATTGTGAAGATGGCCTTTTCTTTCAATATGACAAATTGTATTGAATAGCTTGGCCTTAACTGAATAAATAATTGATGTAATGAGACCAATAATTCTTTATAATTGTGTGTTACAATGAGGAACATTTTTCATGAAAGAGGAATTGCTAATCATAAAACAGATTTTCTTTTCAATCCCTCATGACTAGACAATGCAATTTATGCTCTTCCTCCTTGCCTGTCATTAGTAAAATACACAGCTAACACAATCACTTTGAAGTTTGAACTGAAACAAGAGAGGCAGAACCAGCAGCAATTCAAAAACAGAATGCGGTTTTGTGATTTAGCAAATATATAAACAAATAAGATGTCTCATCCTGACATGACCATATGATCCAGTACTATGCTTATTGCTATTCAGAACTGATATATTTATTTATATTAGACAGAGACATCTCAGCTCCAACAAGAATTCAAAAGGTAGGTTCATGTTAATTTTTTATTCATTTTACTAAAACAACTCTATAGTTTCACTATTGTTGTTTCAGTCTTGAGTCTGGGTAGACTCGATGAGATGGAAAACATTTACCAAATTTCAAAACCAAAATATGAGAAACTCAATGTTTTATTGTTGTTTGATAGTAATTTTCAATGAGATACATTCCACCTTGTCTCAACATTCCCTTATCAGCCTACAAACATGTGTGAAACTCTTAGAAAACAAGTGTCAGTCACATACAGTTCAAAGTGTCAGTCATATACAGTGCTCAAAGGTTTGCAAACCCTTGGAGAATTGATAATACATGTACCATTTGTAAAGAAAACATAAGTGAGCAGGCAAAACACGTCTTATTTCTTATGGGATTCACATTCAACTGTAGGTCATAACAGAATGGCAGCAAAGAAAAAAATTAACTGACACCTGCTCAAATGTCTGCATACCCTTAGTTCTTAATACTGTGTATTGCCCCCTTTAGCATCAATGACAGCATGCAGTCTTTTGAAATAGTTGTCCATGAGGCCCCGAATTCTTGCAGGTGGTATAGCTGCCCATTCGTCTTGGTAAAATGCCTCCAGGTCATACAAAGTCTTTGGTCGTCTTGCATGAACCGCACGTTTGAGATCTCCTCAGAGTGGCTCGATGATATCAAGGTCAGGAGGCTGTGATGGCCACTCCAGAACCTTCACCTTTTTCTTCTGTAACCACAGGAGGGTCAACTTGGCCTTGTGCTTAGGGTCATTGTCGTGCTGGAAAGTCCAAGAGCGTCCAATGCGCAGCTTTCGTGCAGAAAAATGCAAATTGTTTGCCAGTATTTTCTGATAACATGCTGCATTCATCTTGCCATCAGTTTTCACAAGATTCCCCGTGCCTTTAGATCTCACAAACCCCCAAAACATTAGTGAGCCACAATCATGCTTCACAGTGGGGATGGTATTCTGTTCGCTATAGAACTTGTTGACCCCTCTCCAAATATAACGCTTATGGTTGTGACCGTAAAGCTCTATTTTGGTCTTATCACTCCAAATTACAGTATGCCAGAGGCTGTGAGGCATGTCAAGGTGTTGTCGGGCATATTGTAACCAGGCTTTTTTGTGGCATTGGCGCAGTAAAGGCTTCTTTCTGGCAACTCAACCATGCAGCTCCTTGAAACAACCACACCGTCTTTTTCCAGAGCAGCCTGTATATGTCTTGAGGTTACCTGTGGATTTTTCTTTGTATCCCGAACAATTCTTCTGGCTGAAATCTTTCTTGGTCTACCTGACCTTGGCTTGGTATCAAGATATCCCCAAATTTTCCACTTCTTAATAAGTGATTGAACAGTACTGACTGGCATTTGCAAGGCTTTGGATATATTTTTATTTCCTTTTCCGTCTTTATAAAGTTCCATTACCTTGTTACGCATGTCTTTTGACAGTTCTTTTCTGCTCCCCATGGCTCAGTTTCTAGCCTGCTCAGTGCATCCACGTGAGAGCTAACAAACTCACTGACTATTTATACACAGACACTAATTGCAATTTAAAAAGCCACAGGTGTGAGAAATTCATCTTATATTGCCATTTTCACCTGTGTGTGTCAACTTGTGTGGCTGTAACAAGGCCAAACATTCAAGGGTATGTAAACTTTTGATCAGGGCCATTTGGGTGATATCTGTTATTGTGATTTAGGAGCCAAACAACTATGTGATAATATATAGCTTCATATGATCACTATCTTTAAATAAAAGACAGTTTTTATGATCAGTCATATTTTGAAAATCAATTCCAAAATGTTCACAATTTCTGCAAGGGTATGCAAACTTATGAGCGCAACTGTACCATTTGATGAGAGGAACAATGCGTGTTCCATTGGGCCATTGAATGTTATTCACTCAGAGGAATCCTAGCTCTTGTTTGCTTGATAGCATTCTTCCACATAGCTCCCATAATTATCCCATACCCCATCACTTTTCACCCCATCCCTTTTTTATCTCAGAGGAGCATGGGAAAGGTCAAGGGTGACCTCATGTATGGTGTAACCCATGTCTCCACCTCAGTGAGAAACACTTTTATTTGTATAACTACGATGAAGTGTTTCATTCCAAACCTCATCGTAAGAAATGAAGTTTGGCCCAGTGGAGAGCAGTTGTGTCCCTCCCAACTGTATTGAAATATTGTGATGTGGAGGGGGTAGGGAAGATGGAACACAAACAAAGTGTCTCAAATAAAATGGAATCAAACCATATGCCTTTCAGCTTTCCATAATAAATCAGTTTAAATGACAAACACAAAACACCATTCCAAACATTTGGTTTATTAACAGTACCTTGAAGTGCATTCAAAAGCATATGCTTTCTGAAAACCAGATTGGGTCTGTCTGTTTAAAGTTTGTGGGGGGATTTGTGATACTTAATAGTGTTAAGAAAGCAATGCTTGCTAAATAACCTTTATCTCCTGCCAGACTACATGGCCTATGAGGACTACAAATCGGAGCTATTTGGTTGCAACAGGACAATTAAAGTATTGAATAAAAAAGCTATACATAACATTTGCCCCTGCAAGTGGGTGCTCTTGAGGCAAATGGGGACCTCTTGAATGAAATTAAGTATTATCTACAAATGACCTCATTGCAAAGACTTAGCACTACCAAATACTAAGGCATTATTAATATGTTAATCTGTCATTTTTTGCAAATAGGCAATTTGCAATTACATTTTCACAACATTTCTTAAAAGGGTTAACTTCGGTTATTTAATAATGTACAGCTTTTAAAGGATGAATGGTTTTAATGGCTGTTCAGGATAACATTGGGGTTGAGTCAACTTCCGGAATTGGATTAATGCAGAGGCATTAATGCAGGGCTGAAGTACAGTCTGAAAAGGCATCCTGCTGGAAAGAGAACACTAATCTACCCAACCCAACCTTTCTTTCTTTCTAGAATTTATAATGAGCAAATGGCCACAGTGTTTTATCTTATATTTTGCCAAGACATGGACATCAGCAGTGAATGATCACAGAATCACATTCATTCACTAAGTAAATTTACACATACTCAGAATGTGTATTGGTGATGCTACTTAAAGAAACAGAATATACATAATCAGTATACTGTTGACATACAATTGCTTTATATACAAATGGGTGGTGAGTACATAAGATGTAAAATATTGAGATAAGAGCAGTTGATGTACACATTTACTGTGCCAGTATAGTGGTTTATCCAGATACAGAGTTTGAGGGCAGTGTAATGCTGTTCTTTAGTTAACAGTTTGGAGGTGATTTAACCTGTAAGGGACAGATGGTTGCTGATTGTCACAAAACAGGGAAAGAAAGTGTTCAGGTGGCTGTATTTGTTCCTCATGATTCTACTGCAATTTTTGCCTGTTCTCCATGTGGGGGAGGACATTTTTTTGTTACAGGGAATGACCTGTGTGGGAGAGGACAGCAATTTATTCCTCTGCATGCTTCCTTACCTTGTTTTCCAGTAGGAATTTGATGGATTGCAGGTGGCAGTTGATTATCCTTTAATGTGTATTTAGCAGGCTGCTATAGCCTGTAATGTATAGTTTTCTTCTAATCATGTATAGTCTCTGTGTTTCCTCACTGGTCTGGGCTTGTGTTTGCATTTATGACCAGGTGATTTTTATTGATTTTCGCTAGCCTTTGTAAGAGTAGCTTCTCATTTTGGTAATTTGCATGGTATAAAACATATTCTTCTAATGTCTTCTTTAAAATAAATGATGTTAAATTGGGCCCTGAAAAACAGTTTTACACATGTACACAGCTGTAAACTATTACAATATGTAAAACCTATTATGGCTTCATTATAAAGGGACATTTTCTATAACAGTGGAAGAATATCTTAATCTGGTTCTGGGTGAGTCATGAACAAATTGCTCCTCTAAATATAAACAAATGTAAAGTATGCTCACAATTTTACTTTTCATACCCAGACTGAACAACTTTAGCTTTAGGGGGAAAGCTGGAGAGAAGTGGCTACATCTCTATAACATGGGGTAGTTGGACCTTGTATAAAAAAAATGTTGTCCATAAGGTTTTGGTATACTTGTAAATAATGCTGTGCACAAAAATATTACCTTTGTCAACATTTTCAAATTGTTTTGATGACAGCATATTCCTTCTTTAGAAACAAAATATATGCTATATAACATGTCTGGACAATTTGTTAACAGGTTGTTATGAAGATTAAAACTAATATGGAGGTGGATTCTTTGAAGCTCGCTATTTGTATGTTACTTTTAATGAGACTAGGCTAATAGAGACAGTGTGACAAGTGACTGTATGTAATCCAGCTGCCCACGAAAGTTTAGTACAAAAATAGTATTGTTTGACTAATAATGGGGTCCTCTGAAAAGGGGCTGGTTTGTTGCATGGATGATGTTTGGTCCCAGTTTACCCCTGATGAAGAGGAGTGGTGCATTTTTAAATGGACTCCATCTAGTCTGACTCACTGGTGACTAGCGTTCAGTGACTAAACATTACTTCAATCGAAAGGAAAGTGACTGAGGTCTGCTTCATATTAATAAACTACAATCATCTTCTACACTCAGACTGTGTCATAACCAAGTCCACATTTGCTTAAAAGGACATTAATGCCTTTAGGTGGGGTGGCATGGATTTGTCAACAACATGTGTCTGGTAAAGAATTCAGTTGAATACATGAAGTGTGAGGGTTGTGTGCTTGGTAAGAATGTGGGAGTTTCATTTGGTGTCTCCAGGATGTTTTTTGATACTTGTAAAACAGTGCATGAGGAAATGTTATCTATTTAACTGGCTTCACCAAAATAAATTTAGTTATTTGGATTACATATATAGATTTTGTTTTTTAAGCACTCATTGTAATAGTCAATCATATTTTATATATGAGGAAAGAGTAGTGTAGGACCTTTTCAGTAAAGCTCAAAACCCTCCTGCTCCTAACATGTTTCAGACAGATGGAAAAGGCATGTGAGCCATGGGTTATTTATGGAATTTGCTCACTTATATCAAACAGCCGACTTCTCTACACGTGTATTTACTGCAGAGGATTCGTAAGCAACAAGGCTATGCCTGTTTCATAGGAAACCCTTGGGCATTTAAGTCATATAACAACTATTTCCTGTAGTTTCATAAAATAAATGTTAAATTGCAGTGAATGAAAATGTAATTTACCTTTTGTTCTTGACAATGTTTCCAGACTATGAGGTCAAAATAACATTCTGAAATTGTAAGGCTGTTTGAAAAACAATCCTGTAATTGAAGTCTGTTGGGATGGAAATTTTGGCCTGCTTTGTGATGTAAAAATCTGATTGTAATAGTCCAATTAATTTTCATTTGGCTATCAAACAATCAGTAGTATAAAGAAAATATCTTCAAATTTGTTTTCTAATCACCACATGATCAGAATGAAAAAGGCTCATGGAAATTAGTGATACTTTTTTCATCATTGCTACATTTTAAGTTTTGGTCAACTGTGTGCAGCAGCAGTTACATTTCAGGGGGAACAAGTTAACAATGAGATTTTAACATTAGCTAAAGACTCATGGAAGAACAGGTAGTGCAGCGGCTTTAATAAAATTGATGACAACTCATAATAACGTTAGCTAAGTATACAGCCTTGTTTGCAAAGCAAAAACCTGGTGGTAAACTATTTCATGCGCATTCAATAGTAAAATCTTCAAAAATCGACAAAAAAACATTATTAAAAAATGGGTCTGTGTAATATGTTTTCTAGATATTCTTTTTTGTTGGCTGTAGGCTGTGGTACAAATGACACAATGACTATCTCACCTGAGACAATGACAGAGAGTGGGTATTTCAAAACAATATTGTGTGCTTTAAACATTCAGTATATTCAGTACATTCAGAATATTTCAGTTGAAAAAAACTAAATTGAGCATTCACTTTGTCTACTGTTTTCCAGAAAGGCATTTCTACAGTTAACATTCCAAATAATTGTTCTCTTCTGTGTAAGAATACCAGTGGTCAGTGGATGGCAATTGAAAATCTTTCTGACATCTTCATGGTATTAGCTCTGAACCAGCATTTGGGTCTTCACGTGAGGGTTTTAGCACTGGCATTAGCTTGGACACCTGTCAAAACAGGGTCCTGAAGAAAATGTGTTTGTTGAAGGGAGACTAGGAGAAAGGCCCCCCTATTGTCTGCCTGTCTGGACTCAGCCTTGGGGAGGTCATGTCATGGAAGAAAAATAAATCAAGCTGCCATGGCAAGTATTCCTCTAATTGATTCCACTTGTGCTTGTAATCTGGCTAACACCACTCTGTTGAATAAGGCTTTATTGTAGTGTAGGTTGATTTGGGGGCACATATGCACTGGTTCTTCTTGCATTTTACAACACATAGGAAAGAACTATAGGTTAAAAGGAGCCTTTTTATGAAAATAATTTATTTTCATATTCAGTGTTTTAAAATTAAATATCAAATGGAACAACATTTAAATGTACCATTTACAATTCAGTATTATGAAAGAACTGGTCTGGGATTATAAACTTTTGAAAGGCACTATATATTACTGTTAAAAATAAGTGCTATATATTTTTTTTTTGTTGCAAAATGGCAGTCTTGAGACATTGTTTTGAAAATCATTGAAAGTCACCAAGGTTTTCCAATGAATACATATGCAAATAAGAAAAATTGTGAAGACAGAGGGCAACAAGCAGCAGCTATGTAAAGAGCATACTGAGAAAATATACACAGAACAAGATCTGCAAATCTGCAGAAGCTTCAGGACCTTCAATGAAAAATCAGTTTTCTATTAAGGTCAGAGAATAACTTGATCTGCAGCCTTGGCCTAAAGTGAATCCTTAAATCCAGAAGTAATTCTTCAGACAAACAAGTGAGGGTTGGGCATGACTTGATGACACATAGCACACCTGTTTGGGATATAAGAATAAAACAAACCTAAAGAAGTGATAGAGCTTTTTGCTTTTCCTTAGGATATTGTCACAAACCAAAATGTCTTTCCAGCATCTTTTCTCTAGCGTTAAAAAAGTTTGAGGATGCAGTTTTTACTGGTCATACGACAGTGGTTTTTGAGGAATAAACAACTACTTTAGGCTTACTAATTCTACATGGAGGTCTTGGGAGACCAGTAATAAATAAACATTGGCCCATGTTAAGATCTCTGTTTGAAACAACAAACATAAAGTCAACCCTGCCTTGGCTTTGATTCATTTTCAGATTCCCAAGATTCTCCCAGTAAAGAAAAAAAATTTATTTGTTGTTTGGTGTGGAGAGTACTTTCAATTTAGTCTCAAACTTAGAATGGGTTTATATCGTCTGGGGCATGAGACAGGGCTGCTATCTTCAAGTGAAGTTGTAAGGGAACTCACACTGCTGCTGAGCTTCGGCCTTACTGTGTATTTGAATTGGCCAACACACGTGGTGCCAGATTGGACCCACTTTTAAATCCAGAGAAACAAGACAGAGAACATGAGCCTAATGGGAGTTTTGTCCTGCGAGTCACACTGATTTTATTCTAGTTGGAAAAGTTGTAAATTATGACAATGAACATTGTGCTAATAATAGGATTAGTAACACCAAATAGTTATATAAGTTACATGAATGATATGCACAAAGTATGAAACATTCAACAAAACTTGCCAGTATCCTCATGGCAGTGTGACAACAATAGAACAATAGTAAATAAAGTTAATTAATTAAAATGAATTGAAGAAATATGGTCCTTGACAATGCTGCGGGCCTTTCTTCGGTACTGCTTCATATAGATGTCCTGGATGGGTGGGATTACAACTGCAAATAGAGATGACCCAGAGTCATAGGCATTTTGACCGTTCCTGATGTTTCGCCCTTTCCTTCCCTTGCGCTCCCATTTCCTTCTCTTACCACACTTTCCTTCCCATGCCACCAAATTCTTAATTGCAGCAGACTTTTTCTCTGTTGCAGCACTTTTTGCCCAAAATAAAAAATGAGCTTTTTAATTATTTACAGTGATTTGTTTGAAGACGGACACTTCCATTTTTTTGGGTTCTGCTTTCAAGCACTTGAAATGACACAGTGACTACAGGGTTATAGTGCAGACTGTCAGTTTTTTTTTTTTTTTTTTTAGGTATTTTCATTCATATCAGAGGA
>JACXGI010001401.1:0-33701 GCA_016801175.1 Esox masquinongy | reverse complement strand
TTGTGACCCATAGACATTACCAGGCACTGGGTATTGTCCCTGATGATGTTCTGCCAGGCCTTTACTGCAGCTGTCTTCAGTTCTTGCAATTGTCTGTGTTTTTTTTCCCTTCAGTCTTGTCTTCAATACAGGAAAGACATGCTCAGTTTGTTTTAGATCAGGTAATTGACTTGGCTAGTCAAGAACTTTACAGAAGTTCTGTTTACGCTCTTCTGGACATAGTAGCCTTCGATGCATCTGTTTCACAGAAAGTATTAATTTGTCATCCACTATAGTAATCTTCCTTGGTATACCAGGTCGTTTGCCAATACTGTAGAAGCTCCCAGTTTACACAAATAAAAGAAAGTGGCCTACCAAGGACACAATGACCTTAATATTGGCCTCCACCTGTGAACTTTTCAAGTAGCTGTAATTTTTTCTGGACGGAAACCCCATAGTTGAAGGATGATTGATCAGGATGTGAATTTGAAGGAAAGTGGGACCAAAGATCATTCTACCAAAGTTAGAGATAAAGACATACAAATGCATATGTTACCCATATAACACACACCCATGCATGAAGTGTAATATTCAAATACATAGAGATGCTTTTATTTCAGAGTACCCCTAGAGGGCGAATTATTTCTAGCCATTGCACAGAGAAAAAAAAGGAAGTACTATCATGCTGAAAAGTGGGTGAAGGAGACTGCACAAGTGAAATGATCAAGATTTATATAGTGCAATTCGACAACAAGTTTTTCAATTCCTTTTATTTCTTTGTTTTCCTCTACCAGAGCATTATACACTAACCTTGTGTCATTTTTCGGGGGGTGTTCTTTTCATCTGAAATCTCCAGTGATTTCCCTTTTGACACTGTTGCTGGAGCAGCACTTTCCTTCAGCTTCACAGCCTTCAGTCAAATGGATTTTAGCTCCAGCATGATCAACATGCGTGCTTCAGAAATCCATTGGGCAGTTGCCACATTGATGGTGGCTGTGATGACATTATTTTCAGTTATAATGATTCCTTTGTAGTTTTTGAGCCATGTATGATAGAGACATACGGGTTGTAATATTGTTTTTCTCATGCAGTTCTCTATTATGTTGTGCTGTCCTTATTAGCTTATTTAATGGAATGTTTTATGTGTGAAGTAAAAGAAACAAAAGAAAAGTGAAGTTCAATACCAGTGTGAATACCTGGACTGGGTTTTGGATTTGTGTTAAGTAGGCCTTTAGCGATGATACTTGATGCTGTTATTATGAATTATTTCAAATTAATAAACAATATACTGATATTACTTGGTTCAGGCGATGTCTGAAAATAAGAATATGGCACTTAAAAGTCCTTGAATTTCATTTGGTCAATTCCGTATGAACCCTGGTGTTATTTCATCACAGTATTGCTGACCAAAGGTTTTTGGTAGTGTGACTTTTTGCACGCACCATTGCGGTGGTGCCATGGAACTTGGATGTATTTAGGTTATACTGAGATTGTGATACTGAGATTTAGATGACAAATTCTGAGTCTAGGTTAGAGAACGTATATGCATGTATATTTTTGATCGGATGATTCTAATTAAATCTGTTACGTGGAGATTTTTTTTTGCATAGTTGATTCATGATGTATCAACGGTGAGCCAGTGACCCTATTCTACTGATGAGACAACGACCCTATTCTACTGATGAGACAACGACCCTATTCTACTGATGAGACAACGACCCTATTCTACTGATGAGACAACGTCCCTATTCTACTGATGAGACAACGACCCTATTCTACTGATGAGACAACGACCCTATTCTACTGATGAGCCAGTGACCCTATTCTACTGATGAGACAACGACCCTATTCTACTGATGAGCCAGTGACCCTATTCTACTGATGAGACAGCCTCCCGTTTTTTACTGATGAACATGCACGTGGTGTAGCATTTCTGTTTCTCCATTCCTTCCACTTGAGTGTTGGGATGGCGCATTTGGAACCAGATAAGATTTTGGGGTTCTGAGATCTCTAACGGTTTACACACACTATCCATGTAGTATGCCTAGCATTTTGCATTCGTTCCTACACAAATATTTTATTAACTGAGTCATTTTAATTTTTCATTGTTTAATTTCCAGGTTAAGGTGGACTCACTGTTTTTTTAAAGCACTACATGATATCTGTACATAAGTATGAAGGTGGGAAGGCAGCTGACACTATCATATTAAATTCAGTATTAAACTGAACATGCTGAAAACGCTGTATTTCTCCTTGGAGATTTTGACTTGAGTATACCCGCCCCTTCCTCCCTGACACCATTCCTGTTTTAAGACCACTTCCTGACAAGCATGTCCTGTCCATTGGTGAGCTGCTGCATGAAATGGATAATTGCAATTCAAAGGAGTTTGGGACCCAATTTCAAGGTATGAAGCATTTATAATCACTTGTGTGTGCCCTGTAGTGCTGATATTATACCACTGCTGCAAGGAGCCTTTGGTTTCTTGACAAGAAGCTGATCCAAAGCCTCATGCTGGATACCCTAGTGGTTAAGGATGTTAACAGGATCTCCATTAGCTGTTACAAAAGCAGGTATATCTTCCTGGTATCCAGAATTAGTGTATATTGAATAAACATTTTCTTACTCTGGTGCATTGAATGAAATGAATGTCAAAGGACAGAATGTACAGTATGTTGTGTGTGCCAGTAATCACCTGGGTGTGAGGTCTGTGCCAAATTTGAGGTTTACTTATGGAGGCAACAGAGACAGACGGGCACCGTATGGGGGGGGGTAGTTAGGACGATTCTAAGGGCCCGTGACCGACAGGGGCCCCAAAAAAATATTGGAACATTAGGTAAATAATATTTCAATTATTAAAACATTAAATTATGAACCCATCCTATTTTCTTGTTTTTGGCAAAAAGAAAACATACAGAGAGTCTCTGTATTGTGCATTGCGCACCCAAAACACATGAAATGGTTCGGTCCAGTCTCCAAACAAGGCGCGAACAGTACTTGCTAGCAATGAATTGTGAGTGAGGAGTGCCGGTGGCGTGTCAAGGATGTCTCCACTTACTAAAGAAATAAATCTTGTTTCCTAAAACGAAAAGAAAGAAAAGATAGAAAAGAAAGAAATTACCCAATTTTTAAGTAATATTCATTTTAAGCTGTTCATTAATGCTGAGATTTATATATCAGGCTTCCATCAAATAGTGAATTCCACTTATAAGAGCACATGGTGCCTTCGGCTTTGGTTGTAGTGTGTTGTTGGCAACAGCTCCTTGACTCATGTGCATGCTAATATAAAGAAAAGACTTCCACAGGACTCCACGTAGTTACGAATAATAAAATGTATTGTGTTTATTCCATTTGCCTCACAGTTAACAGTGTATGTTAAAGAAATTTCTTTCTTAGACATCATCATCATCATCTTCATCCGCTTATCCGGTATCGGGTCGCGGGGGCAGCAGCTCCAGCAGGGGACCCCAAACTTCCCTTTCCAGAGCCACATTTGCCAGCTCTGACTGGGGGATCCCGAGGCGTTCCCAGGCCAGTGTCGAAATATAATCTCTCCACCTAGTCCTGGGCCTACCCCGAGGTCTCCTCCTCCGAGGTCTTTCTTAGACAAAGTAAAGTAATTCCTACATGCACTCATACGTCTATTTCCCAAAGACAACCTCTGGATATGACGCTGAGCACGTGTATTCAACTTCTTTGGTCAACCATGGCGAGGCCTGTTCTGAGTGGAACCTGTCCTGTTAAACCGCTGTATGGTCTTGGCCACCGTGCTGCAGCTCAGTTTCAGGGTCTTGGCAATCTTATAGCCTTGGCCATCTTTATGTAGAGCAACAATTCTTTTTTTCAGATCCTCAGAGAGTTCTTTGCCATGAGGTGCCATGTTGAACTTCCAGTGACCAGTATGAGGGAGTGTGAGAGCGATAACACCAAATTTAACACACCTGCTCCCCATTCACACCTGAGACCTTGTAACACTGGCGAGTCACATGACACCAGGGAGGGAAAATGGCTAATTGGGCCCAATTTGGACATTTTCACTTAGGGGTGTACTCACTTTTGTTGCCAGCGGTTTAGACATTAATGGCTGTGTGTTGAGTTATTTTGAGGGGACAGCAAATTTACACTGTTATACAAGCTGTACACTCACTACTTTACATTGTAGCAAAGTGTCATCTTTGCAGTGTTGTCACATAAAAAGATATAATCAAATATTTGCAAAAATGTGAGGGGTGTACTCCCTTTTGTGAGATACTGTATATAATAAAGAGACACAAATGACATGACTTGTGAGTTTATGGCTAGCTGCACAACTAATTTGAATGTTACCACCTAGCTTAATGTTGATAACCTACCTTCAGAATCAAAAATGATTTGCTCAAAGAATAACTTATATCCTTTGTCTAATTTTGATCTCTTTGTAGTGCATAGTTGGTCCACTATATTTATTATGTAATTTTGGCTGACAGTTGAGACAAACAGGTTAAATAATATATAGCAGCTGCTATTGCTGCATCAACAAATAAACTGGAATTAGTTACCCTAAAAATTCCCCCAGTATGACCACCTCCCTTGCCCGAGAGGTCTACTGCAGATGTATACATTTGCATGATTGAAATTGTAAGGGCGAGTGTGTTGGAGTGTAAGTGCTTGAAATTGTTTGTGTGCATGGTGAGTATATGTGCATGATCGTAAGTGTATGCCTAGCAGTGGAATAATAGCAAAATATAACGTTTGTTATTTTAATGTTTTTCCAGAGTGCCAAAGTATGTGGCCCCCGGAAATTTAGGAATTGCTCATTTGTAAGCTTTTGGTTGAAAACCTGTTGATAAAAAAACACATGATTTATTATGTTCATGCATTTGAAACATCTTAATGATTTGTTAATGAATAAAACATGCTCTATGGATGCATGTCTTTATTAAACTATAAAAACGTGTGCAGTGTTGAAAACTATATGAAGTTGCTTACAGCTGGATGAGCTCATTCATGGTAGACACATCAGCCCAGATTCCAACCCCACTGTCTTACTCCCTCATTGGAAACATAACAGCCTTACTAGTGCACTCTGAAACATCGTGTACATGGAGGTAAGCACTCACTGAATGATAGTTCACTCTACTCTGAATGCGCCAACAAGAATAACATCCATCTGACACTACTGTCTCTTATAGCTCTTAAATGTGTGCGCTTGAGCATTGGTTCACTCAGAGAAGGTTCACTATGTCACCCTTTAAATTTACTTCCAGCATTGGAAGTTCACTGACATTTTTACATACATGCTGCAACAACAGCACATGTTTTAGGTTCATTTTAAGGTGCTTGTAATGTCTCTTGCAGCGCTGTTGAAGAAATATTTATCATATGGTGTGTGTGGATGATTGTCAGCACTTTGTCTTGGCATCAGGAACATTGGTAATGCCTGAGGATAGCAGTCTAATTCCACTGGCCAAGTAGCATTCATGGTCTGTGCAACTGTTTTAAAAAAATAAATAAATTCTGGCAAATAATCAAAGCCGAAAGGTAAAAATGTGCCAGTGAGGAGGCAAGGCTAATTTCTGGTCCCAGTCCACCCTGGAAGAGTAGTATGAACTAAAACTTTATGAAAAACCTCCAGTAGTCATTAAGCAGAGACAATTGGTGGGTGAATGCCTTTCTACATTTTTTAGTATAACGGTAGTATCTAAGTTCCCCCCATCTTACCTTCTCCAATGTATTTTGAGAAGGAGGTCAAGTAATCACAGAATAATGAACAAAAGAAATTGAAAACTTTCACCTGAGGTGGTTCGGGTGAAGAACTCGATTAAGATGCACACAAAGGGGCAATTGTCAGTTACATAACACATTACTCCCAAGGATGGGACTGCTAGTCAGCAGAGAGAATTAGGAATATCACTTTTGATGGACCTTAGCAACATTTCTTTCCCAAACGTATGGGAACTGAGACCAATTGCTGTAGTTTTGAAAGTGCAATGTATTCCTATTCTTGCTTGATATAGCATTTCATCGGCTCAACAGTTCGGGGTCTCCTTTGTTGTATTTTTTGTTTCCTTAAGCGCCAAATGTTTTCAATGGGTGTCAGGTCTGAACTGCAGGCAGGCCAGTTTAGCACCAGGACTCCTTTTCTACAGAGTCATGCTGTTGTAATACGTGCAGAATGTAGTTTGGCATTGTCTTGCTGAAATAAGCAAGGCCTTCCCTGAAAATGATGATGTCTGGATGGCAGCATATGTTGTTCCAAAACCGGTACACAACTGTATGTTTGAGAAAATAATTGCCTGCTTTGCAGGGTTGTATCACCCATGACCTCTGATATTGAAACAGTCTTCAAGACCAAAGAACTGGAACTATCTTGAGAAATTAAAAATAATTTACAAGGAACACCTGAATCAACGCGCTATATGCAGTGCCCTCGATAAGTATTGGGAAGTAAAGTAAAAAATGTGTTGTTTTTGCTGTACACTCATACAGGTCTATGAAAATCAAATTAAAAGATGAATATGAGTAAAGAATGTCACCTTTTATTCCTGACTGTTATGTCAATATGTTTTACCAACTTAGCACTTTCAGAGTTCCATCCAGTCTAGTGGCATTTTCTTGTACATTGGTAGTGTGACGGATGATGTTTCAAAGTACTGGTAGAGTGGGCTGTTATGTACTGCAACATGCTGGAGGTGGCGCTGCATATTTTCCTGGTCAATGGAAGAACACTGTTCTGCGGTGTTCAACCTCTGACCGGGAGAGGAAGTAGGCCATCTTTAAAAAGGGGAGATTTTGCCAACCACATGGTGGTGGTGGAAAGGGTGTGTGTTTGAAGGTCTGCCGGGTGTTACAATGTTTAGTGTGTAATTTTAAAGTAAGAGAATTTAACTCTGAACAAGTGTTTCTGTAGAGAAAACAGAATGCAGACAAATCTGACAAAAACAAAGCTGAGGAAAAAAAAGTTAATATAACCTTAGAAAATTAGTGGATATTTAGGTTCTTGAACACATCCTCGACTATTCTGTCACAGTAGCTAAGATGCTTCTTTACACTTCTGCATTTATTCTGCTGCCGCTATCATGTGTTACATCAACAATAAAGATGAGTAAGCCTGTTCCGTAGGCAGCCATGCATGCCCAGACCATGACACTAACTTCTCCATGCGTTACAGATGAGGGTTTATTCTTTGGAATATCTGCCTTTCATTTTTTTTCTCCACACTTCTGCCTTTCCTTCACTTTGATAAATCTTCATCTCTGTCTCATCTGTCAAAATTCTGTTCCAAAACTTTACAGGCTGATCTCTGTACTTTTTTGCAAATTCTAATCTGACCTTTCTGTTTTTGGTGCAGATCAGAGGTTTGCACCTTTCAGTGTAGCTGCTGTAATTCCAAAGAATAACAAAATTCTTCTGCAAAGACTATATTGTGACACTTTCATCCAAGCATTCTGGAGCATTCTGATTGATGGGGATTTCACAGACACTTATTTTATATTAAATTGTGTTTTTCTCAGCTCTGGTCATTTCTCTGTCATCAACTGCTGTTGTTTTCCTTGGCCCACCTAAATGTTGCCATTCTGTACTTTTGCATCATATTCACCTTTTAATCATCTTTACATATACAGTGAGGGAAAAAAAAGTATTTGATCCCCTGCTGATTTTGTACGTTTGCCTACTGACAAAGAAATGATCAGTCTATAATTTTAATGGTAGGTTTATTCGAACAGTGAGAGACAGAATAACAACAAAAAAATCCAGAAAAGCGCATGTCAAAAATGTTATAAATTGATTTGCATTTTAATGAGTGAAATAAGTATTTGATCCCCTCTCAATCAGAAAGATTTCTGGCTCCCAGGTGTCTTTTGTACAGGTAACGAGCTGAGATTAGGAGCACAATCTTAAAGGGAGTGCTCCTAATCTCATCTTGTTACCTGTATAAAAGACACCTGTCCACAGAAGCAATCAATTAATCAGATTCCAAACTCTTCACCATGGCCAAGACCAAAGAGCTGTCCAAGGATGTCAGGGACAAGATTGTAGACCTATAAAAGGCTGGAATGGGCTACACGACCATCGCCAAGCAGCTTGGTGAGAAGGTGACAACAGTTGGTATGATTATTCGCAAATGGAAGAAACACAAAAGAACTGTCAATCTCCCTCGGTCTGGGGCTCCATGCAAGATCTCACCTTGTGGAGTTGCAATGATCATGAGAACGGAGGAATCAGCCCAGAACTACACTGGAGGATCTTGTCAATGATCTCAAGGCAGCTGGGACCATAGTCATCAAGAAAAAAATTGGTAGCACATTATGCCGTGAAGGACTGAAATCCTGCAGTCCCCGTAAGGTCCCACTGCTCAAGAAAGCACATGTACAGGCCCGTCTGAAGTTTGCCAATGAATATCTGAATGATTCAGAGGAGAACTGGGTGAAAGTGTTGTGGTCAGATGAGACCAAAATCGAGCTTTTTGGCATCAACTCAACTCGCCGTGTTTGGAGGAGGAGGAATGCTACCTATGACCCCAAGAACACCATCCCCACCGTCAAACATGGAGGTGGAAACATTATGCTTTGGGGGTGTTTTTCTGCTAAGGGGACAGGACAACTTCACCGCATCCAAGGGACGATGGACGGGGCCATGTACCGTCAAATCTTGGGTGAGAACCTCCTTCCCTCAGCCAGGGCATTGAAAATGGGTCGTGGATAGGTATTCCAGCGTGACAATGACCCAAAACACATGGCCAAGGCAACAAAGGAGTGGCTGAAGAAGAAGCACATTAAGGTCCTGGAGTGGCCTAGCCAGTCTCCAGACCTCAATCCCATAGAAAATTTGTGGAGGGAGCTGAAGGTTCGAGTTGCCAAACGTCAGCCTCAAAACCTTAATGACTTGGAGAAAATCTGCAAAGGGGAGTGGGACAAAATCCCTCCTGAGATGTGTACAAACCTGGTGGCCAACTACAAGAAACATCTGACCTCTGTGATTGCCAAAAAGGGTTTTGACACCAAGTACTAAGTCATGTTTTGCAGAGGGGTCGAATACTTATTTCAGTCATTAAAATGCAAATCAATTTATAATATTTTTGACATAGGTTTTTCTGGATTTTTTTGTTGTTGTTCTATCTCTCACTGTTAAATTAAATCTACCATTAAAATTATAGACTGATCATTTCTTTGTCAGTGGGCAAACGTACAAAATCAGCAGGGGATCAAATACTATTTTCCCTCACTGTATCTTGTGGTTACATCAAAAATATCAATTTTGACTTTACTGACCCAATGCTTATGGAGGGTACAATATACACAATCAATAAAATACATTGGCGATCTTTTGGCTGAAAGTGAAGTGAAGTATAGTATAGTGTAATGTAGTGGGGCCATTCTGCCGAATCAGTGCAATTTGCATGTTGTAACCTTTCAAATTTAAACTTCATTCGTTATCGTTTTTCAGGACTGTATCTAATAATACACATGTTTAACTATTCAAAATGTGTCATGGTCAATCTCAATTTTATTTATTTTTACTAGGTTTCTTAATGGAATTAATGGAAGATGGTTGCATTTTTCTCAGTGTTGTTACTGTTTAATGGACAAAAAATTGCTTTTCTTTTGAAAATAAGGACATTTCTAAGTGACCCCGAACTTTTGAATGCTTGTGGTTACTCTTATTCAGTCCTGTTACCCTTCATGTGAGTAACAGGACTGAAAGTAACAGGACTGAGTTTTTAGCATAACATTCCCAAATGCATGAAATGTAGCCACATGGCTGGTAATATCATGAGAACACTTCACACCCTCAAGTGGGTTTACCAAAAGTGGTTCACAAAACTTTAACAGAAACACATAACATCTAAAAAATAATTTAGGGGACTGAACGTTGAGATTCTCAGTCATACTAACCATATGATAAAGTGCTCAAAAAAATTAAGGGAACTCTTAAATCACATCAAGTCTAGATTAATGAAATATATTAAAGATCAAAATATATTAAAGATCAAAATCATTTACATTACTGTACATTGTGTGATTCGTTGAGAATAAAATGACATAACAATGGTCACTGGAATCCAAAATCACCAACTGATTGAGGGCGGGATTCAAACTCACACCAAAAATCAAATTAAACAATTGAAACCACAGGCTGTTCCAACTTGCATGAATTTTATCAAAGCAACTAATAATGTGTCTCAGTAGTATGTATGGCCCCCACGTGCCTGTATGCACTCTCATCTGTGAAGGGAACAGGGCACAAATGGGGGACCTGCCAATTTTGGTGTTCTCTGGCGAAAGGCGAACGAGCTGCATGGTGCTGGGCTGTGAGCACAGGTCTCACTAGCCGACGTTGGGCCCTCATGCCAGTTTGGTCAGAAACATGCATGCCAGTAGCCCGCTGGAGGTCATTTTTTAGGGCTCTGTTAGTGTTCCTCCTGTTCCTCCTCACACAAAGGAGCAGATACCAGTCCTGCTGCTGGGTTGATGCCCTTCTACGGCCCTGTCCAGCTCTCCTCGTGTAATGGCCCAACTCCTGGTATCTCCTCCATGCTCTTGAGGCTGTACTGGGATACACAACAAACCTTCTTGTGACGGCACATATGGATGTGCCATCCTGGAGGGGCTGGACTACCTGTGCAAACTGAATGGGCTGCAGGTACCACCTCATGCTACCAGTAGTGACAATGAAACTAGTAAAATGCAGAACTAGAGTAGAATCATTCAGGAAGGATAGGGAGAGAGCAATGGTCCGTGGCCACCAACTGCAAAACCCTTCCCTTTTTGGGGGTTGTCTTGCTGTTGCCTCTCCAGTGCACCTGTTGGCACCTTCATTTGCATCAAAACAGGTCACATTGATTCACAATCACTTCCAAACTGGACAGATTGATATCCCTGAAGTTTAATTGACTTGGTGTTATACTGTGATGATTACGTGTTCCCCTAATTTTAGTAGTGTAAAATAGTATAGTGAAAAATACAGAAAAGAGTGTGAGAACTAACTTTTGGTTTTCCCATGGTCTTCAGGAGACTCAAATTATGCTACTTCCTGTTGCTCATGTGAGTTGTGGAATGTCCCATATTTTTATAAGGGGGAATGTGTCAGGGTCACAGGACTGAGTGAAAACCTGGGGACACAACATTTTTTTATTTTAACTAACATGAATTTCTGATGAGAAAATGCTTTTTATGTCTAAATTATAAATAGTATCACACAATAATACAAAAAATATGATTTCTGAAGGATTCTAATCATTATATTTCATGGTGAAGTGTAGTGTTGGAGAGTCCTATTTTTTCAGTGTTCTAGGTAGTTTTTATTAATGTTTTACATGATGTATCTTCAAATTGCAATTAGGACAAAGTGCAGGACACTTTGCTTGATAATATAATGTATTAAACAGATACTTTTCATGCATATTTCTGCATGTAATGTCCTAGGGATGGAAAAGGCCCCGTGTAGTGTCACGCAACAAACACAAACAATGAACCACACTGGGTGTGGCAGCAATGAAACTGAAATAGGATCCGAATTAGAGGCAAAGCAGGGCAGCTGCCTCTAATTGGGGACAACCGAAACCAAAGCGCGGAGATGCCTCCCTGCTGTCAGGCCCTGACAATCATCACTAAACACACATAGACATGCCTAGAGGCATATGGTCAGGACCTGAAAGGACCTGTTTTAAATATTAACATTAAATGCCGTAACTTGGCCCTACTCAATACAACAGTTTAATTGAGATTAACAAGACATTTTGTGATACTTGCACTGGCAATTTTTGCATCCAAGACATTTATAATGTAAACTTTCCTAGAAATCACTGCAGTGTGAATACATTGCTTTGACCAGTGTGTCTTCTAGTGAGTAACACCATAGGCAGGTTAGGCTATGAAAACAATAATTCCAAACCAAATGCTGTAGCTTGGTAGTTACACACTGATGAGCCACGACATTATGACCACTCACAGGTGAAGTGAAAAACGTTGATCATCTCCTAACAAGATGATCAATGTCTTCTAACATGTCAAGGTCTGGGTAGAGACCTTGGCAAGTCACCAGGGCTCGATGGCATTCCCACAGACGTATATCTCACCTTTTTTGGAGAACTAAATGAGCCATTATTAGCTTGTTTTAACTACTTATCAATAGTCTAAATTATCTGCAACTCAGCAAGAGTGTCTAATATCACTGCTGCTCAAACAACACCCTGACGGTAATTATAAGGATCCTACTCAGTAAAAAAATTGGAGACCTCTTACTCTACAGTGCTGCGACACAAAAAAAAAATCCTGAAATAATACACCCTGATCAAAGAGGTTTTATACATGGCTGATACTTTGGTGACAATATAAGTCAATTACTGGAAATAATAGAGCTGTACGATAAATCAAAAAGGCCTGGCCTAGTTTTCATAGCAGATTTTGAAAAAGCGTTTGATAAAGTCCATTTAGATTTTATTTATAAATGTATGACCTATTTCAATTTAATTAAATCTCTTATACTGTGGGTGAAGGTGATGTATAGTAGAATCATAAATAATGGCTTTCTTTCAAACAGTTTTAGATTAGGTAGGGGAGTAATGCAGGGATGCCCATTATCCTCGTATTTATTCATAATGGCCATAGAAATCTTAGCCGGCAAAATTAGAACAAAAACAAAATTAAGTGTTTGGAAATCCAGGGATTTAAAACAAAAGTCTCCTTGTATGCGGATGATTCAAGTCTTGTCATATCACTGAATACAGAATCACTATCTGTCTCATTAAAGATTTTTCAAATCTATCTGGATTAAAACACAACTATAAAAAGTACACCATATTACACATTGGATCATTAAAGGATACTCCTTTTACACTTCCATGTGAACTTCCAATCAAATGGACCGATGGGGACGTGGATGTCCTTGGTATACATATTCTCAAAAGTATTGAAAATCTTGTTTCTAGTAACTTTGACAGGAAAATTACCAAGGTCGACCTTGGACAGGAATGCATCTCACTATCTATGGCAAGGTTACTCTAGTCAACTCACTTGTATTATCCCAGTTCACACATTTATTGATGGCACTCCCTACGCCTGAAGAGTCTGTTTTTAAGTCCTGTGAAAAAAGAATATTTGATTTTATCTGGAATGGTAAGCCAGATAAAATAAAACGAAAATATTTATATAATGAATATGAAGTGGGTGGGGTCAAACTAATAAATATCAGAGCTTTGAATCAGTCACTTAAATCTTCAATTATACCAAAACTATATCTGAATTCAAACTGGTTCTCAAGTAGACTAATAAAACAGGCCCATCCCATGTTTAAAGACAGGCTCTTTGCCAGGCTGCAGATTAAAGTATGCCATTTTAAACTGATAGACAATGGTACATTATTTGAAACATCTACCTTTATGAAGGAATCTATACAAAGCTGGTTATAATTCTAATTCTATCCCCCTGAACAGCTCGAACAAATCTTACACCAAATTATATGGCTAAACTCAAATATATTAATTAAAAATAAACCAATTTTCATAGAAAGAATTTACAAGAAAGGTATCTTGTTTCTTAAAGACATCACAAAAAAAGACAGGAAACTTAGCACTCATGAGCAACTCAAACAAGCATATGGTGAAACGTTATAATCAACTCATTGCAGCCATACCAGACAAATGGCGAAAGAAAATTAAAACTCTAGAAAGCAATGAATCAGACTAACATAAATCGTAAAATGTATCTCTTCCATCTTGCTACAAAAAGTCTGACTGCGGCACCATACAGTACTCAAAACAGTTGGGAAAATCTTCTTTATATTCCAATCCCATGGCACCAAGTGTATGGACTAGTATATAAAACAACTATTGATGAGTCTTTGAGAGCCTTTCAGTTTAAATTGTTTAAATTGTACAGAATTCTGACCAACAAAAAAATGCTTAGATTTTGGGGAATTGAGCAGTCACCTGTGTGCAGACTATGTCAGGATGAAACAGAAACAATAGATCATCTGTTTTGGTACTGTCCTATAGTGGCATATTTTCAATTGAAAATATGATTCTTCTCCTTGAGAAACATTCATTTTCAAGACCGCATTGATTGACGCCTTAAGCCTTGACAGATTCAAATATGTTGTAAAGAATCATAGTAAGACCAAGAAATAAAAAAATGTTAGTCTACTGGGAAAGATGTTTGCCTCTTTGGAATCTAGAGGGATGGAACTAATTAATTATAACAATAAAATTAGTGTGTGTATAAATAAGTGTATATGTGTACAGGTATGTATGAATGTATGTATATTTTTGTGAATAAAATTCTGGATTAATCCCATTGAGATTCTGCTAGTAATCTCGGGAAGTTAACTCTTTTCACTATACAAGTGTGTCTGAACTGGCAACAGGTTTTTTGTTGCACTCCAAGTTTTTGTAGTCCGATGGCGGTTTTGGCCTGTGCTCTGGGGGACTTTGGATGCTGAGGCATGTGGGTGGTGCACCTTTTTTATTGTAACACATGATAAAACTGCTGTGTGCTATGGGCTGCTTGAGAAGAACTCTTGCAACATACAGTTGTGCCAGTATTTTCTGATAACATGCTACATTCATCTTGCCATCAGTTGTCACAAGATTCCCCGTGCCTTTAGAGCTCACACACCCCCAAAACATCAGTGAGCCACCACCATGCTTCACAGTGGTGATGGTATTCTCTTCACTATAGGCCTTGTTGACCCATCTCCAAACATAGCGATTATGGTTGTGACCATAAAGCTCTATTTTGGTCTCGTCACTTCAAATTACAGTGTGCCAGAAGCTGTGAGGCGTGTCAAGGTGTTGTCAGGCATATTTTAACTGGGCTTTTTTGTGGCACTGGCACAGTAAAGGCTTCTTTCTGGCAACTCGACCATACAGCTCATTTTTCTTCAAGTATCGTTGTATTGTGCTCCTTGAAACAACCACATTGTCTTTTTGCAGAGCAGCCTATATTACTCCTGAGGTTACCTATGGGTTTTTCTTTGTATCCCAAACAATTCTTCGGGCAGTTTTGGCTGAAATCTTTCTTGGTCTACCTGACCTTGGCTTGGTATCAAGAGATCCCGAATTTTCCACTTCTTAATAAGTGATTGAACAGTACTGACTGGCATTTGCAAGACTTTGGATATCTTTTTATATCCTTTTCCATCTTTATAAGTTCCATGACCTTGTTACGCAGGTCTTTTGACAGTTCTTTTCTGCTCCCCATGGCTCAGTATCTAGCCTGCTCAGTGCATAACAGCTAACAAACTCATTGACTATTTATACACAGACACTAATTGCAATTTAAAAAGCGATCCACGGTGGCTCCACCTCACAACTTACAGGACATGAAGGATCTGCTGTTAATGTCTTGGTACCAGAGACAACAGGACACCTTCAGGGTTCTTGTAGTTCTGCTTTGGTCACACGCGGAGGAACAACAGCATATTAGGCAGGTGGTCATAATGTTTTGGCGCATCAGTCTATATGCTAAGTCTATCTAGAAACTAACCATTTGTCCTTTTAGGATTTTTTCCATTCCAAAAGTTTTAAAGTATATATTTTCAGCTTTTATTTGAGGGTTTGGGTACATATTGGTTCCACTGTTTAGAACATATGTAGTACCTCAATTTCAGGGAACCAAGAGTAATGGCACATTCCATTTGTACTTGGAGGTCGGAATTTCCGAGTTCCAAGCCGGAAGTTTCAAATGGAACGCCCCCTCAAGTCGGAATTCCAACTCGAAAAGTCGAAAAGTCGGAGATTACGAACACTAGTCCCGAGTTCGTAATCCAAGATGGCAGCACTTTACAGTATGTCAACAGAAAGTGAAAGCTGTGGTTTTACTGTTTATTTTAGCAATTCTGTTTATTTGTTTCTCATTAAAATTGTCGTACACTTTTAGTACTGTCCAACTGCTGTCTGTGGACATGTTGCTACGGTGTTATATGTGTGAAATACCACTTAAATGAGTTTTTATCAACAGAAAGGGGAAGCGCAACAAAAGCTTTCCTGGGGCGGCATCTTGTTTTCCGACTTGGACTTTCGGAACGCAATCAACTTGGGTTAACTCGGGTGTGACGTCATTCCCAGTTCCGAGTTCCGACTTCCGAGGTAAATGGAACAGGGCATAAGACAGTTGGACGAATACGTTTTCTGGTTAGTTAGGTTTTTTCAGTTACATCACTGTGCATGCATAGGAAAGTTTTAATAGTGTAGTCCTGAAACAATTTTTTTTATTTGCCTTTGGAATCCACTCCTGGTGTGAATAAACATTAGATCAGCAGTCACTAAGCGATTGAGTCACTGGTCTGGAGTGAGGAAAGGATGAATGGAGCAAAATACATAGGGGTCCATGAAGACAACCGACCCAAAGCACTCAGCCAAGACAATGCTCGGGTGTCTTCGGGGCAAGTCTGTGAATGTTCTCGAGTGGCCCTGTCAAAGTCCGGACCAAGAGAATATCTGGGAAGAGTTGAAAATTGCTGTTCACCAACGAGCCCCTTCCAACTTGATGGAGCTTGGAAGTGACTTCTCCAAATAGACTCCTGGCTATAATTTCTGCCGAAGTTATTGACTTTTTATTGACCACAAATATTGACTAAAAGTGATGAGTGCTTATGCAGTCTGTTAGTTCTGTTTTATATTTGTAATTAATTTAACTAACTTTGACATTATGGACTTTGTGTTAACCAGTGGTAAAACCCCCTAATTAATGTTGTTACACAATAAAATGTGGAAAGGTGTTTTTTTCAGAGACACAAAGGCACAGGCTATTTCATTTCAACATCTAGATGAAAAACATCTCAACATTTTTCTCATTCTGATAGCTTCCTGTACATAATGCCTGCTGGAACAGTAAATTACCTAACAGCCTGTCCAGCTCATGGAGCCCTTTGAGTCACAAGGCCCCGGGCCAAGGGGAGGCTCTCATTAGTCTGTGATGGTGAGCCTCCCCAGGCCTTCCACACACAGCCACGCAAATATATACAATCACAGCAACCACACACACATACTTGTGCACACATTTTTATAGGCACTGGTCTATAAAAATGGTACTGGAATGGTCCTGATTTGTATAAGAGCCAGCAAGACATAGAATAGTCAGCTTGCTTTAAAATGTGGTGGAAGTAAACGCTCCGTGAATGTCTTTTGAGATGCTGGGACTTAAACAGTTTGTCATTGCACAAACACAATACTTGGCAAAATAGTTACCGAGCCCTTGTAGTGTTCATGTTAAAGAACAGTCCAGTTTAAAGTTATTGTCAAATGGTTATTGTCGAGGTAATTGTTCAGTGCATGTAACCAAATTAAAAAGTTGAGCACTTTGTTACTTTTTCTTGCCATTTAGAGCAATTTTAGAGATCTCACATAGTAGACAAAGGCTATCCAATGTTCTAAACCTCTGCCTCCGGTGCTCATGTTCAGCTGGAGCATGGGTTGAAAAAGCCCAGTGCTTTTTCAGTAATACTCTCAAAATGTTTCCACGCTTTCTTGTCAAATAAAGCTTGAAAATGACAGGAATCAGTGTAATTAATTTCTTAAAAATGTTAAATATTAAATCATGGTGTAAAATTCACCATTCAGGCTTTCGGAGTTTGCTCAGAAGTTGCGTCTCAATTTTTAACAAAGTTCCCATTTAAGGTTTAGGGCAAAAGAGGATATTGTTACTTAGATCATCCCTGTGTGTGTCACATCCATGAACACAAGCACTGTTTCACAAACACCTCAGAGACAATTGATGCATTATAACACACCAAACCCTGGTGTTGCTGGGTAAGCATAGACACTTTTGATCCTGACAGGATGTTAACACACTGTTAGAAATTAAATCTTACCACAAACACTTTCACTAGGAGGTGTTTACCACAGTGCACTGTTAATGAGAACACAACAAAAGAAGGAATCAACCCAAAAGAACAGAACATATCTACAGGGATTGGTGTATTTGGACATCATTGTCTCGGTGCCTGTGTCAGCCTGCCTCCAATAATTATATTTATCTATTTTGATAACTTTCCAGTGAGCCTGCATCCTGTTTTGAGAGCTCAGAGTGCTCTATGACTACAGATCAGTACATCTGATGATAGAGTAGTGTAATCAGTAGAGAATGTGCTAACTGTACCAAGAAAGTTAATAGCAGAAATCGCTTTACTTTCATCTTGAAAAAACGGAAAACCTTGTTGTAGTTTCCCAAAAACAAAAAGATTTGCTGGCGGATCAGACAATATATCCTTGTGGTTAAACAATAGTATGAAATAGAATTGTTAAGGACTTCAGCTTACTCTGGATTTGATCTCTCTTCTGACAAACATAGAAACATAATTAAAGAGAATCCCTTTTCATTTTCATCCCTTTAACATTTAATTTCCTTAAAATCACAAAAATGTAATCCATGCTTTTGTTACTTCACAATTACATGAGTACAATGCTCAAATCTCTGTCTACATGGGTAAGACACTAAATAAACTCCTGCCTGTGCTAAATATGGCTACTAGAAATGTATTCTTACATTTTATGATATTACCCCAGTCCATAAATCTTTAGCTTCCTACAGCTGGGCCCTGTATTTCAACAGTAAAAACACATAAAAAATGAAAATACCTTTTCCACACTTGACAATAAAATGATAATATATAATAAATTTTAAATGTCTTATAGGCACTAAAACATTTAACTTAAGATCACCCTGAATGGCATTCCATGAGTGTTGGGCCAAATTTTCAAAAGCAGTTTTACCTGGTTCTGAATAGGCCCGTGGTATCTCCAGCAATATCATGTCTTGAGAAAATCTTTAGTAACTGCTGTTACTGTAACTGCATTTTGTCTGTTAGATAGTCAGAACGTTTTTGCATGACTACCTTATATACTAACATCAACCAATGTCTGGCCCTTCTAGATGTCAGTGACATATAACAGAGAGTGATAAATGGGAACATTTCGACCAGTGATAAAACGCAAGGCTAGGAAAACGCAAGGAAATACTATGCTTAGGCATCCTTGTGAATCCTAAGAATGCTCTCTCTAAGTTTCTTGGTGTCTTGTTTGACCATAGGAAGACGTAAGTCCTTGGACCACGCCTCAGGACTAACTGGCCCAAATGACTCGTAGCTGTTTCTGTCCGAAGTCCTGCTAGATGTGTTGCAGATCAAGTTGCTGCCTGACTATTCCTGTGGCTGCTGCTCTCTGCCCACTGGATTGTCCCTGTTCTTGTCCACCTGGTTATGTCCATTTTTTGACCTGCTTGTCTTCTGATCGTGCAAAAACGTGGCTCAAAAGGTCATGGACTCTTAGAATTTTCACTCGGCACAGCCAAAAGGGGACTGGCCACCCCTTTTGGCTAGTTTTTCCTAGCCACTATGCATTAACTCTTGTTGCTTGCTCTTTGCGGTTTCAGGCTGGGTGTCTGTAAAAGCAGTGCTCAACTGCTGATGTTAATAGGGCTTTAGAAAATACATTTGATTGATTTGATAAAAGATTCACAGGAAAACGCTTCTAGCTCTATGCAAGGTCCAGTAAACTTTCCATTCTAACCAACTAGACAGAATCATGTACCTGTATATGTAGAGAATTATTGCTCACCAATGACAACATTTTGCGCATTGAATTCTCCTACCAATGTAAATTATCTCATGTATTATGTCGCAAATCCATTTTACCAGTACTGGCATTGTCACATCTGGCATAGAGCCTAGAGCAATGTATCTTTATTCAGTATGCCAAAAAAGGCAGAAATGGATTACATTTATGGAGAGCCATCACAAACTTGCAAAACATGTCACAGCAAAGAATATTTTCCTGACAGTGTTACAAATTTCCATCAGGATTAGCTATAATTAGCCAGATTGACCCAAATTGTTAGAGCTGTGGCTCTCTACGTCTAACTACCTCAGCAACAAAATCTGCCGGCCAGAAGAGCCAGATTGTATGTAACTACTTTGTGCTAATATTAAAAAAATTAATTAATTATATTTCTTAACTTGTTAGCTGACTAACTACTGATGCACTTGTACAGCTCTGATGTGGGGAATATGCTACCTAACGTTGCACTGGGATTCACTGTTGTTGGTGTTTTTTGACAGTTGGCACGTGCAGTTGTTTGTGTGAAATTGAAGTGTTATTCAAATGAATGAGGATTAAGTGCACACCCATAACTTCAGCCGAAATGTCAGCGGAGCAGAACTTTGGGGTATAATTTGGTGGAGTTTACCAGACTTTTAATACTCCTAGCCTGCTCAATGTAAATGTTTCTGAAATTAAAAAACAAGACCAATGGCTCCACTAGCATTGACCACTATTATCTCTAATTTCCTACAGGAAAAAACCTGAATAACATTATTTTCCAGTGACAGGAGGGGCCAATATGACCAATACGTATTGGTTCTGAAACCATAAATCTTTATGGACATTCAGCTGTTCAGTACACTGGTCAAAAACAAGGCAGAGGCTTAACCATGGACTGGAGCAAACATAGAAAAGGTTTTGTATTTACAGGTTATTTGCCATGAATGACAGACTGACCAAAAACAAGCTACCAGCATTTGGATTTCAGCAAATAAGGTCTTAGCGTTTTCTTTTCATCTGCTCTTGAAACTAATTCTACCTCGCCATTTTAACCCACCATTCTTGGATCCCAGCTATACATGATGCATGCTAGCTAAATACTTTTTTTGTAGTTCAGAAAGTCAGTTAGCTATTTACTTAACTTACATCAGTTGTTACTTTTCATGCAAAACACATTATGAATGTGATAAAATAGCTTTTAATATTACAAACCAGTCATTTCCATGTGAGCTTGATATTTAGGCATTCTATTCTTTCACATATTCTTTGTAAAGTTTAGGCAAAACGACTCATTCACTGACTTTTTTCACAAATTCATTTCAAGGAGTCAGATAAATATGCATTACTAACTCACAGACTGCACTGTGTCAAGTTAATTGATTACCCATCCTGCATGCTAGTGAATAAAAACATATTTGTTTTATTTTAAAAGCTGGTGTCTCATTAGCAAACTCTTCCTGTTCTTGGGGACCAGAGGTACCATTCTGGGGACCAGAGGTCCAGACAAAAAAATCTGATGTAGATATTTATAAAATGTTGGTCTACTTGTGGCAATTTGGTATTGCAGGTGGAAAATAACTGGCTAGTTAGCAATATGTTGAGTCCTGCATGCTATGTATAATAAAATATTTACCTAGTAAGTTTATTGGTGATTTGTAACAGTGCATTCATTCAATGCACGTTTAATTGCAGTTTGTTAGTATGAATTTATACCTTTGAAAATATTTAAGTTCAAAATGAAGGAAATAGTTTGATTGAGTAAAGTAGTGCTGTACATGCCAAAACAAACTAGCGATATTGCAAACATATTTATACTGTAAATTCATACTGTACTTGCTTGTCAGTTGACACAAAAATAATTAACACAAGTAGTAATGAGTGCACAGGATTTGGTTTGATTGAAAGTCATATATTTGAATATATTTATGGTGGAGTACATGAAGTGAATAGCCTGGCATGGGTTTGCATTTGTGACTTTACACTCCTTGAAAACTCTTGACTATGGCAATCTTTGGAATTGTCTTTCTTTGTTCTTTACAGTACTTTCTAGGACATTATAGGCTGGGTATTTGTATAAGTAATTTGTTGTAAAAAGAGCTTTATCAATAAATATGACAAGTAATTCTGTTTCACTGATAATTTATTTAAGAAAATACAAAACAATATAAATATTCTTACAGTAGTTCAAAATAGAAGTCAATTGAAATATCCTTCATATGCGGTACATGTAAAACTTAGTAAACAGATAAAAACAGAAGGGTGCATCATCAATTAAAAGTTGAATAAAATTGTAGGTAATGTTGTCCTGAAATTGGCAAAATACTGTCAGAGCCATTCTCCATTTATGCTTATCCTTTCTTCATTATATGTAATATGCACAGCCCTAGCTTTGACTATCAATAAGCATGGCATCCAAACTGAACTGCCAGCGTAGTGTTTTGCTACACACGTGTCTTATGATATTCAAGAATTTGATATTCATGAACTTGTATTTAAGGTACATTTTTGGATAATGTCGGTAATTGACAGTAGTCAGTGATGAATGTCAGTTCAAATACCAAGTGACTTGTCAACTTTATACATTTGACATTTGACAGTTTCATTCATGTGAGCAGTGACTGTGACTCAGAATGCCAAAGTGAGAAACAGGATAACAACACTGCTTTTTTCTAGTACTATCATTGTACTATCACTGAATAAATAGCTATACATGAAGTTCAGGACCTCATCTGGGATTTCCCTTAGCTTGTTTGTCTTGTTTAAATAGTCCCTACAATTACAAGAAAAGAAGGAACCATATCTTTCTTATTGCGACACCCAAGAAACCCATACACTCTAATACTGACTTAGAGCAAATACAAAAAGTCTTCAAAGAACTCTACAGACTGGTCAATCCTTAATTGACACTGCTTTGTTATTTTCACAAGCTCTAATCCTCCTCATCATCACTGATCTTTTAAGGCAAGTGTACACTTTTGGTAAGCCTCACGGCAATCCTGGACAGGAAAAATTATATTTCTCATTGTTGTTTCAAACCTATGAAATTATGTTATTTTGATATGAAGTTGATCATGAAGATGTTGGTAGAAAATCAGATTTTCATACAATTAAGGATGTTGTTGGAATTCACTGGAATGATGATTAAGGGACCAAGCTTTGCCAAATTCCTTGTGAAGAAAGAATGGGATGATGTTTACGCCTCTCCTTCAGTTATGTAATTGTTTTGATGTGTAACACAACAGGTCCTTCTTTCTTTTAAATCCTCATGGATCCACAGTATTATTTATCTTAGCACATTTTTAACTTGGCCTGACAGCCTCTCCATATATGGTAGAAACCAGAAAGAATTTCTGATGAAAATTCTATTTTTGACAAATAGGTTTAGTAACAGAAAACTATTGCAGGAACCCAGTGTTGTTCAAATTATTATTTAGCACAGGCTTTTACAAGGAGCAATTCATCAATAACAGGAAAGGTATCTGCAGTGCCCTACAAAGCTGTGAAAACAAGCTAAAAAAATGCAGGTGTTCCAACAGCACTGCTTCCTTTGGTCCCTTTCTACCAGTGGAAAATACAAAAATACTGCTATAAAAAATGTAGTTCCTATAGGAACTACACAGAGGTGATATGATTCACACCTATACAGTACTTCCTATTCATGTCCCACAAATGGGAACTGTATATTCTACAAAACACTGACTGTAGTGTTATAGTCATGCATTCTAAAGAACTGCAGCCATGACCTTTAAACCATTTGGTTTCATATTCATGTACTCATACTGAAATTTGTTGGAGAAAGCTTTCCGTTTCCATGATGCCTACTTAGTGTCCTGCAGTCTTTATAACAAAAAAGCAGTCAAAGACAGAGCAATTATCAAATAAACAAATACAATTAAATTAAAGTGCAATCTACTTCATTTACAAAGAGAGACATTGGTGTTTGGCCATAATTTTGAACCAGCAAATCAAATGTACTGTATGTATAAAAACTGACCCTGTGAAGTCACAGAATATTTTCAGGAAATCCGTAAATGTCTATATACTATATGTGCACATGATGATACTAATATGATACCACAAAGTGACCACATTCCTTCTCTTGTGTTTTCACATAACTGTCTATTATACGCTAGAAGAAAACAATGCCTTCAATTTATGCAAGTCTACAAAATTAGTCTTGAATAAAGTGTTATTGTTGAGGTCAGTGTTTCTTTTGACTTCACAAATTAACTGAAATATCCAAAATACTTTTTTTTATTCAAGACATGAGTCCCATGTTCCAAAAACCAATACATTACCGCGAAAACAAGTTATAACGAGCCAATAGTGCACCCTTCAAATTGTAAGGCACCAAACGTTTCTGGTTTCTTTGCCTAGTAGTCCCACTGAGGAGACATGTCCAGCGTCTCTTTCTCCACAATCATAGGACATATTTTTTAGGCCCTAAAGCCATTGGTGAGCTTGCGCCTCTTGGGGTGACACACCTTGGAAAGCACCACCAGCACGACAATCACCACCAAAGCTGTCACCACAATGACAATAATGCTTGCGCCTTTGCTGTCCAGGTTTTGGCACTGCTCCTGAGTCACACTCCCAACGTTCATCTCCACTGGCTTTGAGTTCTCCATGTACTGGCATGTTACTGTGGCAATGTCCGGAACCACCACATTGGATCGTTGGAGCATGTAAAGGAGACGGGGGTTGCTACAGCAGTTAAGGGGGTTGTATCCCATGTAGAGTGTTTTGAGTGTTCGTTCCAGGACCAGGACTGTCTCATAATCTAGAGTGGCAAGGTTATTGTTTTGCAGGTTCAGGGACTCGATGGAGGACTCTTTGTTCCACAGAGGGAGAGTGGTTAACTTGTTTGTGGACAGGTCCACAAATTTGAGACTGCTTAGCTGGGAAAGGTCCATGTTCAGTTTCGGAATGTCATTTTGTCTCAATGACAAGTGAGTTAGGGAAGTCTCAAGTCCGGAGAAAACGTTCTGGTGAACATCCAAGCCTGGGTTTAGGGATAGGTCCAGCAAACTGAGTGGGGTGCCATTGAAGGCAAACGGTGGCAGTACTTCAAGATGGTTTTCAGAGAGGTACAAAAAGTGCAGGGTTGGTATGGATACAAAATAGACACAGCCTGGAGGAACCCCTGTCTGGGGTGATTTTCCATGTGATGGGCAGACGTTTAGGTAGTTCTGCTGAAGGTGAAGGCCTCTGATGTTGGGCAGTTTTTGAAAAGTGCCAGAGTCCATGATGCTGAGAAAGTTCCCTTGTAAGAAGAGTTCCTGCAGAAAATTTAGAGTGTTCTCCCCAAATGAAAGATTCTGCAGGGCGTTGTAACTGAGGTCCAGGGTCTTAAGTGAGTTCAGAGCGGTCTCCTGGTTTACAGAAAAATTCCCAATGCAGTTATAACTGATGTTGAGGTGCTCAAGGGACAACATGCTGCAGAAGAAAGACTGTGGTATTCTTTTAATCTGGTTGTAGCTCATGTCAAGGTACATGAGACTTGAAAAATTCTGGTATCTTTTGGTTCCCGCTGTCTGCGTGTGAGTTACAAATGTGTCTCTGAACTGCTCAAGCTCATCCTCTGTCCCTGTGGTGTTGACACTCATCAGACGATTCCTGGACAAATCCAGGTATATGAGCTTGTTCCTTTTGGGGAGGACAGGGAAGTAGTGGATCTTGTTTTCCCTTAGATCAAGGTAGAGGAGCTCATACTCTAGGTCTGAGTCTGTGGTTTGAAAACACTCCAAGCTGTTCTTACTGAGGTTTAGCACCTTCAGTTGTGAAAGGTTAAAGTCAGTAATGCAAGTGATGGAGTTAATTGACAAATCAAGCTCAGACAGATAGAGCAGCGAGTCAAATGCTCCTTCCTCAATCTCTAAAATGACATTGTTGTGAAGGTCAATGTTTCTTAAGGCCAAAGATCCATTAAAGGTCTTCTTTTCCACTTTGGTGATACTGTTGCCATTCAGAGAAAGATTCATAAGTGCTGGGGCTTCACTAAGAAAAAAGTCGGTCATCCCTGTGTACAGACCATTGCCTGAGAGGTCAAGCCTCTCCGCGGCTGTAAGAGGTCCAATACTGGTTTTTGAAATTGCAAAAACATCCAAGTTATTTCTAGAAAGGTTCAGCACTTGCAGATTGGTAAAGTTTTTGAACAAACCTGGCTGAATGAATTGGATATTGTTGGATTGGAGGTTCAAATGATGAATAGAGATATAGTTTCCTAGAACCTCTTGGGTAAGATTTTGTAGAAGGTTTCGTGATAGGTCCAGCTTTTGTATGCCATAAGGAAGCGTGGCTGGAACAGTCCTCAGGTTCAAATCATTGCAGTATACGTCATTCTGGATCTAGGAAAAGAAAAAGGACAGATGATTACATCAGCTTTGACTATCATGGCACCACCATCTTCAAATTTTACACTCTCATTGAATGGTTCATGCATTGAGGGTTGTTTTATGGGCAATTCTATATGTGTTCTTGGCAGTCATCTGACTTATTATGGGATTTCCATCTCACAAAACAAATCCACAATACACCCCTTCCACCTCTGATTTTCAGAAATCCAGGTGGACAAAGTAATTTTCTATGATTATTTCTAATATTCATCTATTCACTTATCAGTGTTACTTGAAATTGAAACCATATGGCTGTGAGCACTCTCACTGCAACCCATAAACGCATGCACACACACACATGCTCAACTCACATTAAACAAAATAGATTTAGGTTCTTGGCATTCTTGTGGTTTTGAAGTCAGCAGCAAGCATTCCTTAGTTGTTTGGATACAAGACCTGAAAGTTCTCCTAAAAGCTTTTTTCTGGCTTAAATGTTAAGTGTTAGCTTTACGTTTCTAATTTAAAAAGTCACTCATATGCAATTGAAATAATTTGCAAATCACAAAAAAGTTATATATCAACATAGGATCTAAAGATGTTCTAACGGAATTAAATGTTGTCATATAATAAAGAAATCAAAGCACACCATATTTGAAAGCCACCTTGTTTCCATTTACTTACGAGAATGCACAAACAATGGCATGCATCTAAAAATTATCACAGTATTTTCCTCTACTTTATTCTATTCTATTCAAACTGGCATAGTGATATCACTTTTTACAGTCTAAAGAGGCAATTTCCTGTCCTGCTCCAAATTATCCTGTTTATACAGTTTTCCTGTCAGTCGTCAGGAATGCAAAATATTATTAGGACTAAAGCATTATAAAAATGTTTTTTTAAATATAGTTTTCTTGTGCGCAGAAGGTGGAAGAAGGATGGAAGGAAAACATTGAAGGTTTTTATTGCTCTAAGTCAGGGCACGAAGCTCTGTATAAGGCTCTTTTAGAATTAACAAAGGACACTGTGTAAGATCAGGTCCAGATGAATAGTACCTGAGAGAGGGAACATTCCCTTACAAAAAGAAGCCCTGGGGCATTTAGCTCCTTCATTTGATCCGTTTGGCTGTTGACATAGAGCCACTTCATCCAAATATGGAGCTAGATTAAGATTACACATTTGTCACCCCAACAATTTAGGCAGAGGAAGTCAGTCAGTTAACCCAAGGAAGATGCCAAGAAAAGTCTGACTTTAAGTCCAGCTATGTCTTAACAGCTACGTTAATGTAAGTTAATGTAAGTGACTTATGACATCACAAGAACAGTACAAGCTGTGAGGTAATGTTACACATGCTAAGACAATGGCTTACATTTATCTTATTTGGACTCTTTTTTTAGTCTTTACCACCAAATTGTAACACTGTCAGCATAAGTACTATGTTTTATGAGCTCAAACTGTACAGTGTGTTATTTACTCTTCAGAATCAAAGGAAAATGCATGTCTAGAATGACAGAAAGGATTGGTATCATATCATAAAATTTTAATATAATGTCTCTGCCCAAGAACATTTTTAAAGTACCTGATGTTTTTTGATACACTACATGAAAGTTTTGTGAAAAACTGACAGAAATTTTGAGATAATGCTTTCAAAGTACAAACATGTTTATACAACTAATATAAAATATATATATAAAAAATAAGGCAGGATGCACGATTATAACCAATTATATATAACCAATTATAGAAACATCCTTCTGTCTAGTAAAATCTAGGGTCACATTTATTAAATGAAGGGGCTCCAAATACCTAGGTACTGTATTGCACATTTTGTAGCATTTTCATTTGTTTAAAAGTGCATTACAAATTAAACCTTTCAATATTATTATGAGGATTACATGTCCATAATATATTTTACACAGAGCTGACACAATGTTAGCTGACATACTTGGATTTGTAACAATCCTAAAAGAGTTCTATTCCAGCAACTCAAATTTCAGGATAACTTACCACTTGACAAGGGGAGCGCTGGCGTGGTAGACGTAACAAGGATGCATCCACATCACAGATGAAGGCCAGGACCAGCCAGAGGTATGCTGCCATGGTGCTGTGACAGAGCAGTAGAGACAGCACACATAAGTGCATTAAACACACTGATGGGGCTCACTAAGATGAACGTTCACATGAGGAATCCTTTACAGGGAAGTCATTTGTCCATTCACTGTTGACCTTCTTTGGCTCATTTATTCCACTTGTGACGTGAAATTGCTGGTCTTAACATGCAAGCCATTGCCCTGTATACTTTCTATGGGTATTAAATCCTGGGAGAGTTTAAATCGCTATTATTACTCAAACCATGACAATGATTTTGCTTGTTACCTCGAAGTCTCTGGTGTCTGTTGACCACTAATTACATTTGCAAAAGTAATCAATCACAGTATGACCCTACATTAACATAATAAATAATTTATAATGTTTAAATAATCAATTATAAAAATAATCAAGAAAAAAGGAAAGACAAAAATTGTTCTGCTCTGTAACAGTAAGTAGACAAAATTTGTTAACATGCTGTTATATTTAGTTGTTCCTCTCAGTCTGGTTTTTAATCATAAGGGACGCAAAAGGAAACTTCCAATCATCACTCAAAATGATATCTAAAAGGTTATAAATTACTAAAGGATCAAATGTCGTCTCTAACCAACAACAACTTGTTTTGTTTCTTACAGCCCATATCAAATGTTGTTTTTTTTTGTTTAAATCTATTAAATATTATAGGTTTGCCAAAAATATATTTCCACACAAATCCTCCAAATATGTTCACAAAAGTTATGTCACCTATTAAAATGCATCTGAAAAACATGATTTGGCATTACCTATTGATATTTCCCATGCATCCTAAAATGCCTTAAAAACATGCTGTGTAATAAATATTATGTATCTCTACTTTCTTATCACAAAAACAAATATATCTTTACAAATGAAATAATACTGAATATATTTATTTTTTAAACTATGGAGCCTGAATTGAGACTGTCATTGTATTCCTATGTTTGCCTTTACTATACTTTAGAAACGTCTTAGAAAGTATACCCACCTACTCAATGTGCAAAAAACACATCTATTCTCTCTTATCTATCATTCATCTGTACACCGATCTAACAAATTTCCTCATTCTCCCCTTTTTCTTTAAATAGAACATTCCTTTCCCTACTCCACAACCTTCACTGCTAAGAGTCCATTCTCCTTTCCTCTTCCTTCATGCACTGTTAAAGACCCTTATACCCTTTTCTAAGTCTTTCCTACCATTCACCCTAGCCAGAAAATAACTGAAGCACACATCAGAATAAGATAGTATCCAGTCCATTGTGCATAGGTGTTACCTCTCTTCCAAATAGTTACTTTCGCCTACCGGGTTTTCTTCTCATGCTGCTGCCTGCTGTAGTACTCACATCCTAACTAATACAGCTGTCTCGACCCGGCACCTTTCAGAGCTAGTCCCGAGCTCACACATCCTGTGAGAATATCCTGCATCGTTGTTGTTTTTTCCTCTTCCTTTTTTAGGGAAGTACCTTATATGGAAATCGGGAGATCCATTTTCTCTGTACCTCCAATCTCTCATTTATCTTTCTCTTTCTTCCTCTCCTGTTTTTCTCTCACTCTCTCAGTATGTTTCCTTTCCCTTTATCTATCTCTGTTTACTTCTCCCTCTTCTCTTTCTTACCCTGTGTTTATCTATTACCTATCTATCAATTATCTATCAGAAGAACTGGGTCCAAATTATTTGTGGCTTGTCATTACAAGGTTGCACCCTCTGGACAGAATACATTATACATTATTGGTATCCTCCTATAACAGTTGAGCATGAAAACAACCCTCTTGAAAGTACTGATTGAGATGTCCTTCATTTATGTGGTTTCTGTGGTCAGCCAAGTTAGTATCACAAGCTAACCAGGTTATAATTTCTTCTGGGAAAGACACACAGACATATTCACAAGATGTACAATAACGTCACATCATGGGCGTTATGTCTATATTTGAAATACTGTTGAAGTTTTAACTGAGGTTGTAAAAGACACGCGTGAGCACACAAAAACACATGCATGCACACACACACACACGCACACGCACACACACACACACACACAGACACATAGACAGACAGACACACCACATACAGCCACTGTCTCACCCTTTCCATCCAAAGAGGCGATATTTTACAATTCCAGAACTGAATGGCAAAAATATGTTTTTCTATCCCTTTGCTCATCTGTGAGGGAAACATCACAGAGTCCTTGTGTGGCAGTGGCATAGGCAGAATCCATGGCTCATTTATAGTGAGCCAAATGGGGAATCCCAAGATGTATTATGCATATATCCCAAGGGATGAAACTAGGTAATAATGTCACACACTTTTGGTTTTGTTTTCAGTTCCAATTAACTGTTCTCATCTCAATGATGAAAGATTTTAGGGAGAGTATTTACACGAGTTATGCAGACCTCTGTTTCCCCCTAGTGCCAAAGAGGAAGTATCTGCACCATTCCTTTTGTAAACTAGAGACTGATAAAAATTATTTAAACCTTTCAAAATGATGCCATGCAATTTCACATATTTAATGCTTCTCATTATAAACAAATAAAAAGCAAATGAACAGGTAAACAAAATCATAGCTAGTTTATGTGAAGCTGAGGGGAGATAGCACTCAAGTTAGGTTCCTTGCACAAAGATTCAACCACAATGTATAATATCCTCCACAGGTAGTCGCCTCTAAAATGTTTGGAATCTTTGATAAAGATTGTTACAAAAACTTGTATGCAATAAACAACTCTGGTAAAATTGACACTTTATGCTAAATACGTATAATGAAAATATATTATTTTGTACTAATACTATTGCTCATAGTAGTAATAATACATATTCATATAGATACAGACTCTTGCAAAAGTATTCCTACCCTTGACTAACTATCTCATATTACTGTAAACGGTACGTTGAAATGTTGTTCTTTATTAGATTTTATTATAAACAAAAATGAAACTCAAAATTTATTATGATAAGGTGACATTGGTTTCGTGTTGGGAAAAATTTGTAAAAAGAAAAGCAACTGAAACATGTTGCTGGCATAAGTATTCAACCCTCAACACATTAATATTTGGTAAAGCAACTTTCACTGCAAAAACAACTTTAGGTGTACACAGTGTTGGGTGGATTTTGGCCCATTCCTTTTGGCAGATTTGCTCAATGTTGTTTCGGTTGGTTGTACGACACTTGTGGGCCGTAATTTTCAATTTGTGCCATAGATTCTCAATGGGATTGAAATAAGGACATTGATTTGGCCACTGTAGGACATTCACCTTTTTGTTTTTAAGACACTACAATGTTGCTTTGGCCTTGTTTGGAATCATTGTCCTGCTGAAAGGGGAATTTAGTTTTTGAATAACATCTAATTTTTTGCCACAAATCAAATAACTGAATTTGTATTCAACTGAGTTAGATAACTATCAAACAGAATGAAATACAATGTACGGTTTGTAATTCAGTACTATAGGAGAATTGCGCAGAGATCTGAAAACTTTTGCACTTTTGAAGTCAAAATGATTGGAAGTTCTAAGAATTTATATGAAAAAAATATTAAATCAGCATTAACTTTCTTAATTTAAATTACATTTCAGTGGTAGAGGTTGCCATTGCATCTTCACAGTGCACAGTGAAGAAGATTATTTAGGAAAATGGAAGAATGGGGAGTTTGCTAAACATCATAGCTTTTATTGGAACTGAATGCTACCATCAGATGAAACAATAATAAACCCCTGTGATCATGCACACCAGTGGTGGATTTGGCATAGAAATGAGTATGTATAGACAAAAAAGAACCTCATACTTAGTTTTTGATGGTGGTGGGTATTTAATGTTATGGGGATTTATTTGCGACCACTGGTCCTGGAGCCTTTGACAAGGTCAATGTCATCATGACCTGTATCAAATACGTGCAGGTTTTAGCCAAAATCCTGGTTTCCTCTGCCAGAAGGCTGAATCATGGCTGTGAGTGGAAACTCCAGAAATATTTTTGACATTTTAGTCATTTGGCAGCATCTTATTCAGAGTGACACAGTTAATGCATACATTTTCAGAACCTAGGTGGAACAGCCATTTAACTCCGTAGTAATGAGAACATTATTTTCAATTAATTAGTTATCAGCAAATGTCAGAACTGGACATGCCAATACAAATAAGAAAACCAAATAATTAGGTTCTCTTTGAAAATGTAGGATTTCAAATATTTTCGTCAAATGAAGACAGACACTCTGCTATCCTAACCTCATGGCGAAGCTGGTTCCTCAATTTGATTCCCCCAGATCAGGAGCTGCCTTCCTGTAGGGTGGGACAATCAAAAGCCCAGGTGTGGCTGAATGAAGAGCCTGGGTTGGGATCTAGGGTTTGAGCATTACCAGAAGGTAGCACAGAACAAAATCCACCTAGACATTTTTAATTGACCACAACATGCAACAGCTATCTCAGCCCACTGACTTTAATCAACTTTAAAACCTGTGGTTTGAATTGAAAAGTGCAGTTCATTGGAGCAGACTGAATGAATGATCTGGAAAGATTAAAACCTACAAACTCCACCTGCAATACGAAACCAACTTACTCACTGAAGTATAAAACCAAAAGCAAAAGATACTTATGCCTGCAGATGTCAGTGTTGCTCTTTCTTAAATCTTGAAGATGCAGTGCATGACTTTTGTATAGTACGTCATGAATGTGATTTGTACATCATATGATGAAAATCACTTGATTTCAAATTCGTAAATGATTGGTATGATAGTGATTGTACATATAGGTTGAATTAACACTCAAAACCCTGTTCTATAACTTTTTAAAGCAGGCATTGAAAAATTCTGCTTTGTGTAGGAACAGTATTTGGTCTAGGCGACATGGGGGTTTGGGGAAGAGAACTTAATGCTGTGTTCATTTGCAATGGGAGTGCTTGGATGCTAGTAGTTACCACTGGGAAATTTCGCTTGACTAAGATGGAACTCAGTTGAAATTAACTGTTTGTTAACTATTTGTCAATATTAACTGTTTAGCAGTCTGTAAATGAGTGAGCTCCATATGTTTGATTTCAAAGGCTAAATCTAACTTTTGTCCAAACACTTACACTACTCTTTTATCTCCTCACTGATCTGGTCACAGTATACACGGTCTAAATGAATAGTCCTACATCAGTAAGTCAACAGATGGGAAGTAGACTTAAGTAAATAGGCTACAGTAAATAGAATGTTTGACATGTAGTGAATAAACTGTGGTGAATAGACTATTATTATAAACCCCACCCCTGTTTGTTTGCTTTGTTTACATGAGCCTATTTGGGAGTGAAAGACAACTTGAAACTCCTCTATCTGCGCTACGAACACATTGGTAAGGTATGTAAAATGTTGCTTCCACAGGATTGTATCATTCCCGTAATATCAACATCATTGCAGTTGTGTGGTGAAATAAGAGCAAAAGAAAACAGGGAGTTCAGTGCGCTGAGAGTTCAGGATCTCAAGGCTAGCTCTGTAGATAAATGGATTGCATTATACATGTTTTTGGTGGACCCAAGGATAAGTAGTTGTTGCTTTTGTCAGTAACTAATAGGAATGCAAATGAAATCGCAAGCGGGCAACTTGGTCTCAACATATTACAGGTGCTGGTCATATAATTAGAATATCATCAAAAAGTTGATTTATTTCAGTAATTCCATTCAAAAAGTGAAACTTGTATAATGTATACACTCATTCCACACAGACTGATATATTTCAAGTGTTTATTCCTTTTAATTTTGATGATTATAACTGACAACTAATGAAAACCCCAAATTCAGTATCTCAGAAAATTAGA
>JACXGI010001400.1:60005-94083 GCA_016801175.1 Esox masquinongy | reverse complement strand
TATGCTCATATGGAGCAGTGGGTGGAGCACCTGCCTGGGGAGCCAAATGACATATGTTACATATTCCCAAGACCATGTTGGGGACTTTGAGATGATCAAAATAAAGAATAACCAGGTCCGTTTTGCTACACTTACCCAGAAGTGTCCTCTACTCTGTGAAGAAAAGCATCTTAAGAAAAGCATCTTAACAGGTCAGAAAAGAAAAGCATCTTAACAGGTCTTGGCCTCAGTGCAGTAGGCTAGGATTTGGTAGCTGATGCTGAAATTACAATCTCTCCCTGTAATACCTCGCTGGTTGCTGCTGCTGTGCCTGCTGGGGGCCCTGGGATGAGAGACAAACAAGAGCTCCCACCTTGTTTGCAATGAAAGTTAAGGAACAGTCTACTCTGCTATTAAGCATCCAGTAAGATCTATGACTTAAAAACAAATCAGAAATCTAAAGAACTCAAAAAATAAACCTCTTTAACCGCTGGCTCATGTCGTTTGACAATTTAAAAGATTAGCCATTTTAGGCGAATATCTGCCAGTTCCTGGGCAATTGTGTCAATAATATTTTGTATATAACAGCCCTAGTATCCATGTTCCCTAAGTCAGACCAACTCATTGTTTTTATAATTTTGAATGCAGTGACTAACTAGTGGTAGCAAAGAGACTGGAAGTCTTTTGGCACCTCATGCTAGCTTTGCCTAATACTAGTTAGCCCCTTTCAAAATGAACAACTTATTCATAAGACTCTTGGTAATTAGATAATAAACTGTCCCTTTATTTGCACAGTTGATATGGCTTGTGAATTTGATTACCATGTGTTGTAGTTATAACAGCTGTAGCAGTGCCATAGATGGAGCACAAAAAAATTCCTCGCCTTTCATCCACACTTTCCTTTATTTACTTCAAATACCCAACCTCGTTCCTTTTTCCCAGGTTGTGCGGACCCAGAGGGCTGTTCAGCAACGGGTGCAGACGGGCAAGCTCTATCTGGTGGACCTTGCTGGTTCGGAGGACAACCGGCGCACAGGCAATAAGGGCATCCGGCTGAAGGAGAGCGGAGCCATCAACCTCTCCTTGTTCACCCTCAGCAAGGTGGTGGATGCACTCAGCACCGGTGGCGGAGGCAGTGGACGTGTGCCTTACCGTGACAGCAAGCTGACACGGCTGCTACAGGACTCGCTTGGCGGTTCAGCCCACTCTGTCATGATCACCAACATCGCGCCAGAGTACACGTATTACTTCGACACTTACACAGCGCTTAACTTCGCCGCTAAGTCCAAGCAGGTCGTCAACAAGCCCTTCGTGCGGGAGACTGTAACCACACCGTCTGTACAAGGTGAGGGAGTGTGTCCAAGGTGTTTGTATTGTCAAGTGGTGGGTAGCCTAGCGGTTAGCGCAATTGGTCAGTAAACTAAAGGTTGCTAGTTTGAATCCTTGTGCCATTTATGAAGACACTTAAACCAAACTGATGTCGAATGTTGTCTGCTAATTGACTAAAATTGAATTATAAACTAGGTTGTTTGAATCCTGAATGCTGGTTGACTGAAAGCTGTGGTATTGCCTTTTTATTTTACTAATTCTGTTGATGTAGTTTATAATAGCAATAAGGCATATCTGGGGTCTGTGATGTAGGGCGAATACACCGTGGCTAAGTGCTGTGTCCAGGCACTCTGCAATACATCAAGCTTAACAGTTCCTCGACGGTGGTGTAGTGGCTATATAACACACCATGTCATGCACCATTGCTTAGATATATTATATGTAAATGGCAAGAAGTTAAAATTACATTTTCATTTTATTAATCAATTGGGGTTCTCTTGGTTTAGATGATGGACATGCATTGTAATGCTCACTATCATCAAAAGGGATTGGTGTAATTTAGTATACACTTCCATATCCAAAATGTAATGTTCTTGACAAACTATTTCAAGAAATTTTTGAAATCCCTACCAGGTTATTCCCAGAATCAAAAGGGAGGAAACAGTTCAATTTGAGGAATGTTATTTACTTTGCAATGTAAATTGTTCTCTGTAATATTGTACCACATCCCTTTTGAGTGGCAGTGAAAAGATCCAGGGAGGAGCAAGAGGCTGTGGGGTCTGGTGAGCCCCAAAAGAAGAGGCTAAACGTCCGTAAGAAGACAGACCCGGAGGAGCTTATTCCCCCACCACAACTGCACAGGTTAGATTTACCTTTTGAACCCAAATGATAGCTTCCAAGCGCGAACAGTGAACTATAGCAACCCCAGCTGTGCAATTATGGTTGCCTATATGTCAGTCTTCAGTTGTGTCCAAGCCTTGTTTGTGTCCATAGCTTGTTTTTGTGTGTGTATATGTAAGCAATAAGGCATGATGGGGTGTGGTTTATGGCCGATTTGCCTCAAGTAGGAGCTGTCTTAATCAGCATATCGCAGCGCCAGGAAAAAGTGCTTAGCCATGATGTATTATCAATATATCGCAAACTCTCAAGATGCCTTATTGCTCTTTTGAACCGGTTACCTGTGCAATTAGACCAATAAAGTCACAAATCATGTGGTGTCATACATTCATGACTCAAACCATGCGATTTCGCAGTCTAGTTTATAGTATAAACATTCAACATTGCCTTTAAGGTGTTCCTTTTGAATGTAACTTTTGTATTTGTTATGAATTTATTGGAAAGTGCTGTAACAAGAAGCAATTAAGTAGTGAGTAATCAGGTTGAATTTCAGAAAAAGTCTGAACCAGTCCACCTCTGAAATGCATCTTAACAGATCTTGGCCTCTGGGTAGTAGGCCAAGATTTGGTAGCTGGTGCTGAAATTAATTCTCTTCCTGTAACAAACACCCCACTGCAGTTCATGTCTTTTGGGGGATTTTATGGGAGAGAGACAAAGCTGTCTTTAAAAACTATTTATAACTGTGTTTAAAGAAATTTTGCTCTTACTACAAATAGCTCTGTCGTTAGAACAGGGTTGTGGGATCCATTCACGCCAGGTGTCAATATAATGTATGCATTCACTACTGATGTTTCTCTCAATAAGAGGGAATGACAAATGCATGAACTCTTTCTAACTTTTTATAGATCTTTAACAAGCAAGTTTGTAAGCTCCCTACATGCTGAATTTAATCTCACATTGTTCTTTTTCCACTGTTTCACTTTGTCAGCCCCACGGATCCATCTGTACTAAGTCGGCTGATGGCTCTGGAGAAGCTGTTGATGGGCACCCCTGTGAAGGAAAGACTCAAACTGCATAGAGAAATCCAGGTAAAGAGCAAATACCAACACTTGTACACATTGTTGAAACTTCTAACTTTATTGATAGGACCATAATTTAATGGTTTACTGGATATATGCATTCTCAGCTGGGATGGGCATGGTTTTTCAAACAGTAATACGGTTGCAAAAAATCTTGTAGAATTTGTTTTTCAGAACATGGTTGCAATATTCCCAGAATCATATGGGAATAAGCAGGAAATCTGGAATATGGCAACGAGGATTTCTTGAAAACCTGACAATATTAATGTTGCAACATTAATATTCACTCACTTGCTGGTGGTTTTTAGAGAAGTTTTGATCTGTGTGTTTATTTTCTTCCCACGTTTGTCTTTTGTCCTGTTGGATCAGGGGCCATATCCAGATCGTTTTTCAGTTTATCATTTGTTCTAAGAATGGACACAGTTGTCCTCCAGGTTGGGTGTGCTGTTTGTTGTCAATTAGGGTCTTCATTCTCCTCCCTATATGGGACTGTCATGGTTACCAGCTCGGAAACGTTAGTCGGTTTACTCTGGCTGAAGAATTTCTGGGTAGTGTCCCAACATCATCTGACAGGTAAAACAGGTGTTAAAAGGGTCCCAGAAATTCATTTAAGAATCCAGTGTGGATTAGGCCCCATCTTTGAGAATTAGCTGCCATAAAACTGTTTGACATGATTGGTCTATAGACCAGTTGGTGGTGTTGGTTCCTTGGTGGGGTGTTGTGGAAATGCCTGCATTCCAACATTTCACAAAGGCAGTTTGAGCTCATCATTAACCGCTGACAACAACAACAACCTTGTATCAAAAAAATCTGGTATTTATCTCCTCCCTAATTAGAATTACTACATACTATAGCAAAAATAGATTTGCTGGCAAGCTAAATCTGGCTAAATAATAAATGTTGAAGGGATCAACATTCACATCATCCATCTCTCATCCATCAGTCCTTCCATACAAACTATTAACTGAAAATGCAAGTACAATTGTTTCTAGCAAACAACTCATTCTAGCCAACATTGCTGTTCTTATCTTGCCAATGTGGATCTAATCTGCATATGCACCTTCTAATATTTGGGGCTGGTTTCACAGACACAGATTAAGCCTAGACTAGGACTAAAAAAACAAGCTCAATAGGTTTTCTATTGAACTTTATATATTTTTTGTCCTAGTCTAGGCTTAATCCGTGTCTGCGAAACCGGCCCTTAATGTTTAATATCAGCTATGATCATATTTTTGTAATTCCAATTCTAAAATACCGCTTCACAGGAGCTGAAAGAGAAGCAGAAAGAGTTTGAAAGCAACGCCAAGACACTCGAAGTGTCAGGAAATGCCACCACTGGCAATGTCACAGACAGCAGGTTGGCGGGAGACTCTCCTCTTTTCAGGATGCACCTGCCCCCATTACAAAAAAAACAGACTACGGCAGCCAGATCTAAAAAGCAACAGGCGGTAGTGTCACCCTTACAAGGTTAGTGAACCCACACAATAATACTGACCTCTGACTTAGGTTATGTAGAAGTAAAACGTGTTTTTATTTTTTTAAACACCGACGTTGATCATGCCGTGTAATGTTCTGTGACCTCACCTGTGCATGGAGTTGCCAATGTCTGTTATTCCAGTGCTATCCTTATGCAAGAATAGCTTATCATGCTATATTTGGTAAGTCTTGTTTACCTGCTAGGTAGCATGCTAAATCTACTATTTTAGTAGTCGAGTATTCTGTCGATATAATTTTGATGATTAATTGAGTTATTTGTTTCAAGTTACTGTTTGATATGTCAAATACGTAAAGGCGCGATATTTGTAAAAGTTCTTCAATATCCTACATCAAAACTGTTGTTATTGCGCTGTTATTATCTTTAACATACACGGTAAATAACACTGCTTAATGACAATTTCAATTGTTTTTTTTATTTTTTATTTAAAACGACCCCATTCTTGGCAAAGAATATTGATTGAAATGGACAATTACTTGAGCAAGGGATGGGGATGGATGGGTAGGGAATGAGCAGGCAGTAGAGACATGTCTTTGTAAAACTTAACCCATTATAAAATCACATTTTGTTTTATAGCAGATGTGTTCATCACTTCTCAATGAAAATATTGACATTAATGTTAATTATAACATTACATTTCTAGATGTTTTGCAGTTAGTCTGCTCTCAAGCTAAGGCTACATTCTCTATCCTTCCTTGAGGGCGAACACATTCAAGGTTGTGCACATACTGTAGACTTCAGCAATCTACCTAGCTAACTCACTTTGCTAATGTAGCTACACCGTCCTCAACGTTCACAATTCTTTTTTGAATCAAAGCCTTGAGGCAGTATATTATAATTGAGGATTTTTAATAATCAAATTACTTGAGTTACTAAACTAATTATGGCAGCCCTATGTGCCAGGATCCTATTTAGATCTCGGATGAGATACATGCAATCCGCCGTTACCAAGCATTTTCCTTGCAAATGTTTAATCCCTGGACAGTAAAATGGATGAATTACACAAACGGATTGACTTCCAGCGGGACATTGCGAACTGTTGCGTTTTGGTGTTTTCTGAGGCTTGGTTAAATCCTATGGTGGCTGACTTGGCCATTACCCCGCCTGGTTTTTCCATCTACTGGCAGGACAGAACTTCGGAATCAGGTAAAAATGGAGGAAGAGGGTTCAGTGTGGTTAACTCTCCCTGGGGTTCGGATGTTGCAGGACTTTGAACACACTGCTCACCAGACCGGAAGCTCATAACTGTAAAGGTACAGCCTTTCTACCTTCCATGGGAATTCAGCTCCGCTATAATCACAGCAGTCTACATACCCCCGCAGGCGGATAAAACGTGCACGCTGGAGGACCTTTTCGGAGTAATTAATGGACTAGAGGACCTCCACACTGAGGCAGCTTTTATTGTTGTTGGCGACTTCAATATGGCTAATAATAAAGTTTTGCCGAAAGACCATCAGCACATTAACTTTCCTATCCATGGTAATCAGACTCTTGACCATTGTTATTCACAAATATGGAACAGCTACAACCCCCCCCCCTCCCCCCCCGCCCCCTGCCCTGCATTTGGGAAGGTGGATCACATTCTTCACCTTCCAATCTACAGTCAAAAATATATCTACACTAAAATGTAGCTAGTTTTCACAACTGCCAGCTAGCTTGTTAGGTTTGTGTAGCTTTAATATAAGCTGGGATCCTAGTTAATAACTTTGATATTAGGAAATGAGACTACAGGACAAGTGTTTTCAATGAAGCCAACTTTAATGCATTAGTTAGCCAGCAAACCAGACAAAGCTAGCTTAGTTAGATAGTAGAAAAAATGTCAAGTTTAGTGTATATCTAGAGACTGCATTGAGCTCATTACACAACAGTTATTGTGGAAACAGAAGAGATCCATGCACGCTTTATTTTAGCTTTTGGTCAACTGACCTTCATCAGAGCAGAACACAACTTATTGTAAAAAAAACAAACAAAAAAAACGCTATTTCTCTAGCTACCTATCATGCTTGTTGTCTTTAGCAGCAGCCTTTGACTAACTCTACGTTACGATTCCTGCACCAGAACTACAACTAGGTCACCTGAAGCAACACTGTCAAAGAGACCTGTGCCTGAACATCTTTACTAAAAGAAACCAAGATCACTGTCTATCTGCCTGTTCTCATTTCATAACAAACAAGTCATCACAAGGTGATCATGAATTCAGAAAAATGGTTTTGGATTTTTTCTGTTTACCACTGTTATTTGGTGTAGATAAACCATTGTTTTGTACAATTATGCTATACCTTTGTGGTTATCCTGCTGGTTGCTAAAACACAGACGTCAACACTAACCAGTAGGAATAAAAAAAAACCTTGCTCCCCTTTCAGTACACAATTTGGCGAACTAGTGTTTTGTCATTTAGTACAGAGAACCCATTCTTTCTGTACTTTTGTTTAATTGTGTGAAACACTTCTCTGGCCTAGAAATCTCAAATTTCATTTAAACCACCTAATGGGTGCCTGAGTTTGAAATGCCCCTTAAAATGTCTCTTGCATGATGAGCCTGGTCAAACCACTGCCTTCCACAGATTTCTTTTTGGCTGTGTAAATCATGATCAAAAAGCAAATGTGTGTTCAACAATAAGTGACTGAAAACACAGATTGTTTGTGTAGGAGGTGAAGCGGTAAAGTCACTGCTTAATCTTAAGAAACTAAGTTTTGTAAAGGATTGTACTGGCATGCAGACCACTAGAGATGCCTTTCACCTAATCAAGAAAAACGCAAGCATATCTTTTAACAGTGACAATATTTCATATCGTATGGCGCAATGTCTTGTAAAACAGTAAGGCTATTGATTTGACTGGGAACTCTATACGACCGTTCAGTCTGCATATTATTCTGCCAAATCCAATCAAATGATGCCTACAAATCCGATCTTTAGCCTCTTTGGCACTTTGGGGTCTGGTAGCAGTGCACTTCCAAATGAGCATCTTACCAATGACACTTTAAAAGGTACATTGTAAATGTTAAATTTTCTTCTGTAAATAGCTAGGGTTTCAGGTTTGTCTGTACTATTTTGGGCAAAATATGCATTTGTATGCAGGTCAGAGGAATCTTAAGTGTTGTATTAACAGTATTGTCTCCTTCCTCAGTTGTCCAGCTGTGTCCAGTGGTCAAAAAGCCATCCACTTGCCTCAAGAAAGAGAAGCTCCAGGTCCATAGTGAGGTCAGCAACAGCATCATTTGACCATGTGTATTGAAACTGGCTTCGTTCCAATAACCACACTAGCCTACCACTTAGCATGCATACCCATTACATCGATCTGAGCTAAATAGGATTGATTGGCAACACTAGTGGCTGTTGGCATGTAACCACAGCACATTCTTTCACAATGTAGTATTCCACTACATCTGAACCTTTTTGTCTCACACTGTATTACGAAGATAAAACATGTTTGGTTATATACAATGGGTTAGGTGGTTTGGTTTGTCTTCATTTAGGGATTCGTTTTAAGACCAGTTATCCTTGTGCTTTATTCAGAGATTGAGAACCTGTTTTATTTTGTCATTATTCACAGCCTGAAAGCTGATGGTTTTGTATTTATTTGCCTTTTAGGCAAACACCATCTGCCACCTGATCAGGTTCTTTCTTCATGCTCTTGCCCCCCACAACCAGCCACTTGTCCTACAGACCCACCTTCAACATGTTAATTTAACAGCTATACTATACTGCACTTAACAGAGCTCATCTCCCTGCATATAGATAACAGATGTACATATTTATAGTTTATTCCTCATATCCCAGTTTTAATATGCTCACAAACCATTATATATAATTGTCCACTTTGTAGACTTTTAAATATCTGTCCCAATTTCCAGTCTATCACTGGCAGTGTTTTAAATTGGCGATTTTATAGGTGATTCTGGATCTGTAAGCCATTTTCTAGATGCTTGTCAATTTTCGGTGGACTTGAATTATGGCTTAGGAAAAAAAAACACCTGCATCATTTTCTGTAAGCATGTTTGTCTTGTGGGTAAGTAACATATCAGTCTCTCTCTTGCGTTCAGCTCCCAGATGGCAAAGAGAATATAACGGCTGGTGGCTGGGAATCTCACCTGGACAAATTGGTCCTGGACCAGTCCAAACACAAAATCCTGCATGTGCTTAACTCAGGTTCCCTCAAAGACCTGAAAGGACTGCAGCAGATCGGAGACAAAAAGGCCAAGCTAATTCTAGGCTGGAGGGAGATTCACGGCTCCTTCACCCAGGTTTGCATTCAAGACTGTATTTTGTTACAATTTCACTAGTCTCCCCATTAAGCATAAATGCTACAAAATGTTTAATAGTATGAAAATGTATGCAGTCACTATTGTCAGTTGCTGAGGAGTGACTCAGAAATGGCTCAAATGTAAATGTTAAATGTACATTACAGACAATGTCATTAAGTTAATTTTCTTCTGAGACTGACAACATTGTCTCTTCCAGTTGGAGGATCTAACCCAAATTGAGGGAATCACAACTAAAAGACTTTCCTCCTTCATTAAGGTGAGTCTGAGTGTGCATCATCTCGATTACAAATGGACAAAACAGAAAATGACTGATAACAACATAAGTATTTTTCAGCAACTGTAGTCATGATTCTGTGGTTAAGTCTACCAGCTTTGAAAAATACAGCAATTTTTGCCTGTTGTTCTTTGTGAAATTGCTCAAGCTCCTTCAAGTTGGATGTGAACTTTGGATAAAAAGCAATTTTCAACCTTTTCCGCATTCTCAGTTGAATTGAAGGCAGGCTTTGACTGGGCAATTTCAAAGGGGTATTCCAGAAAGCTGGATTAGTAACTTTGCCAGCTCTGTCAACCCACAACGTGAGATGACTATTTTGTCTGTAGAAAGAGAGCATGAAGTGTAGCCTGATCAGAAACCATATCAACAAATGCTCTGAGCCAAACTAGGTTAAGTGAATCTTGTCCAAATGAACAAAATACAGAGCTTCTCCACCAATCCGATTCTTTTCCGTCACTATAGCCTGTCCCATTTGTAGAAAATCCAATTGACATAAAAGCCTGCATTGTGCACTGTGCCTTAAATTATTGGACTTGAGTCCTCGAACCCTTCTAGAGAGCTACTGTCCTGGTTGTTTTCACAACGACGACAGTAGCTGTCCGGGAACAGGGTTGGAGACCCTGTTAACATTAAAAACTACATTATTCTGAATTATCTAAATTAGATCATTTAGAATAATGTAGTTTTTAATGATGATAATTTTTCCACAGTCAATCATTAATCTGGCACACTTTCTCAACCCAATGTAACAGTTTGCTTTGATTATACAAACTATTGATTTTCCCTACTTTAGCCATTTCCCCTACTTTTTTTTACCAACAGAGGGGGAGGGGTTAAAGAGGGGGTAGAAAATAGTGTCGTATAAAATGTAGTATAGTGCCCCATGATTTCACATTTTATTTGTAAATTTATAAACTTCTGAGTATTTTGTACAATACATTTACTGCGACACTGAATAGTTTTTACGCAAAAAGTATCTCTTGTACATTACAGTGGGGGGATGGAAAATATAGTGCGGTTGGAATTATAACACAATCCCTAAAAAGTCTAAAGCTAAAGAGCACAAGCAAATTAACACCAATAATGACTTCAAAATAAGATATTTTTTTATTAGATATGTTCTCTAAATAACTTAAGCTCTAACCATTTCTCAGTGTACTCTACCTTTTATAATATTCTTTAATTTATGTAAAGCATTATTTAAATAGTAATTTTTTTTGTATTTTTCCCACAGTTTGTCCTTTGAAAATGCACACAATGCACACTACAGACACACCGCATACTTTTATTTTGAAGGCAAAATACGAAAACCTGAGGTCCTATTGTTGCTGAGGAATCTGTTTCCAGCATGACTCTAATCTATTATAGCCGATTGTAGCTATGGAGTTGTGACCGTTCGTTAGCTAGCTTATTTCTTACCTTTTGGTTGTCGCTCAGACGATGGCTACCTTCGTTTTATCAATGTCACAGCCAAAGTTCAACAAACGTGCGCGTGCACAGACAGCCAGTTCCGTTTCTTGACCTCACTCTCTAGCTGGATACTCTGAACGTCAGATGCAGGACGTTGTTGCTCTGCTCTGATGCTCCTGCAATAGTAAATTGCGCGTGATGGTAAACCAGAGGCGTCGCAAGGATCACAATACATTTGGGGCTTAGCCCACCTCCCTGCCCCGCCCGGAACAGAAAGTACAGGGTTTTGATTGTAGATGCGGAAAATTTCGATGTACACGCTTGCGGCCTACACGTCTACATTGTCATAATGCGCAATCGGAATTATAGATTAATAGATCAGGGGCTATTTTTTTATTTTTTTGGGGGTCAATTTGAGATCCGGGGCTATTCATAAAAGATCCGGGGCTATAGCCCTGGACGCCCAGGCCTAACAACGCCACTGTGATAAACTGCGCTCAGCGTGGGGGGAAAAATGTATTTCATAAAAATGAAATGGTGTTTGATAAATTCATGAGGTGCCTTACACAATTTTATTCTACTAAGTACAAGAACATAATACGTATATTTTGATGAAAAAAGCTACACGATTATTGGTAGGCAGTTACAATAATGAATTGTTCCAATCCAGTGCTTGACTTCAGGAAAAATAAGTGCAGGAACTCTACTACCTTATCTGATTAAGAGAAGCCAGATGTGTTCAGGGAACCTTGAATTTGTTGAGCTGAAATACCCCACAGACATTGAGCTTTTTGTTTTTAAGCTGCTCCGATGTGACTGGCTGTATGTTTAGGGTAATTGTCCTGCTGGAAGATCAAGTCCCAGTTCCCTTGCAGACTTCAGCTGTTTTTTTTCCAGGATTTCTATGAACTTCTATGTTCTCAGGATGATATGCGGTGTTAGGCTTGCGTCAAATATGGTCCTTAGTGTTGAGTCCTTCGTCTTCATGATGTTGTTTTTGAATTTCACTAACCAACTTTGGGATCTCCCAGAAACGGCCGTATTAAAACATGCAGATCACCATGATTGAACACAGGTGGACTCCATTCAACAAATTGTGACTTCTAAAGACAAGGTTGAACCACAGCTCATTCCGTTCTTATGCAATATTTGTGAGTTTAGTACAATTGACAGATTTTATTTTGCACTTGTTGCTTTGATCAGTGGCCAAAACTCAGATTATTCAGTAAGGTCTGGAAATATTTGGACACTGACACAATTTTCAAATTTTTTGGCTCTGTACGCCACTACAATGGATTTGAAATGAAACAACCGAGACGCAATTGAAGTGCTGATTTTCAGCTTTAATTCAAGGGGTTTAACAAAATACTGTATGAAATGTTTAGGAATTGCAACCATTTTCATACAGTCCCCTTATTTCAGGGGCTCAAATGTAATTGGACAAATTAACACTATCATAAATAAAATGTTCATTTTTAATACTTTGGTGAGTTTCCTTTGTAGGCAATGACTGCTTGAAGTCTGGAACGCATGAACCTCACCAAACGCTGGGTTTCCTCCTTTTGTGACGCTTTACCAGACATTTACTGCAGCTGACTTCAGTTGTTTGTTCGTGGGTCTTTCTGCCTTAAGTTTTGTCCTCAGCAAGTGAAATGCATGCTCGATTAGGTTGAGATGAGGTGATTGACTCAGCCATTGCAGAATATTCTACTTCTTTGCCTTAAACTCCTGGGTTGCTTTTGCAGTATGTTTTGGGTCATTGTCCATCTGTAGAAAGAAGCACCGTCCAATCAACTTTGCTGAATCTGAGCGGGCAATATATCCCTATACATTTCAGAATTAATCCGGCTGCTTCTGTCTTCCATCACATCATCAATAAATACTAGTGACCCAGTGCCATTGGAAGCCATGCATCCCCATGCCATCGCACTACCTCCACTGTATTTTACAGAGGCTGTGGTATGCTTCGAATCATGAGCTGTTCCAAGCTTTTTCCATATTTTTTTTCTTCCTTTCATTCTGGTACAGGTTGAGCTTAGTTTCATCTGTCCAAAGAATGCTGATCCAGAACTGGGCTAGCTTTTTCAGATGTTTTTTGGTCTAATCTGGCCTTTGTATTGTTGAGGGCTATGAATGGTTTCCACCTTGTGGTGAACCCTCTGAATTTGCTCTCGTTAAGTCTTCTCTTTATGGTAGACTTGTCTACCTCTTGGAGAGTGTTCCTCACTTGTCTGGATGTTGTGAAGGCGTTTTTCTTTACCATGGAAAAGATCCTACGATCAGCCACCACTTGTCTTCCGGGGATGTCCAGGCATTTTTGTCTTGCAGAGCTAACGTTTGGCTGCCTTTTTTTTTGCAGCCTAAGGATGGCCTGTTTCACTTGCATTGAGAGCTCCTTTGACCGCATTTTCTGGATTCACAGCAGCGGCTTCCATATGCGAATTCCCTCAAAGCTGAGAGACTGCACTTTAAGCCCATATTCATTATTTCACTGTAACTTGAATATATTTTAGTAAACAGCCAAAATAACAAAACTTGTTTCAGTGTCCAATTATTTCCAGACCTAACTGTATATCCATTTCGTTTTCATGTAACAATGTGGAATAATCTAAGGTGGGTTGGATACTTTTGAGCCTCTAAGTTACATTTGTTAAGGGCTTTTTCTCAAGTGTTTCATAGAGATTAACAAGACTTTGCAAGATTTGCATTAGCAATTAAAAAATGTATCATATAAAATATTTGCCGACCCTCATTTTCTCAGCAGTAGCTTCTTTTATTCACCTGTTAAGGCAACTACGCAGTAAACTTACTAGCTAGAAATGTACTAACTGTAGTAGTGATGGGAATTCCTAGGCTTTTTGGTGAGCTGGCTCTGTTGACCTGAGAGAGCCAAATGGGCTCATAGGTTGTATCTTACATGTCCTAAATTATTAGATTGTTTTTAAAAGAAAAAACTATTATGGACATTACTGGAAAAATGCACGTGTTACACAGACGCTCTCCCCCCACTATGTTTTACTGATTCTGCAGTGTGTACATACGATCTTTTAAAAAACATGTTTTATCCTAATCTCCTAATCGTTGTTTGAGTTTTAGAAATTAAGGAGACTAATTAACAGCTCCTTTCAATAATGCGATTTGGTTCTCAACGTTCACCAAAAAGAGCTGTTCAAAAACATCAGTTTGTTTGCGAGTGACGCAACACTAATCTTAAGCCTTTCAGACCGGTCCAGGGTATGCTAGGGCTGGTAATATTACACTGGAAAAAATGTTTCAACGGGCTGGAACCCTTTTTAATCCATAATGCTTTACAACAAACTCGTCAACCTATTCAAATGCCTTGCTACAAACAGTTCTTCGCTGTTTATGGTAATGGTTTGAACTGGTATAACTCAGATCAGATTTACTTTCCACCCGATGCTGCGTATTCAGGCAGGAGTTGTATCGAATTGCTAATTTTCTTTGGATACCTGAAAACACTGCTGTGGATTTTACTTGGAGTATGATATGCCTAGTGTTAAGAATAAAACAAATGAACAGGGAAAAACTGTTTTCTACGGCAAAGCGTAACCTATTGCCACAGTGTACTGTACAATTTAAAAAATACAACCCAGGCATTTACCATTGTCTATTAAACGTAGGCATTTTTTGCCCGTGTTAGGAAAAAAGCATCTGCGAAGGCTTTGACTCTGCTTAATTATTGTTAAATTTTCATTCACAGGCCAACATTCTCAGCACTATGGGGACGTGATTCTTCCTCTCGTGTTTGTCAGCTCTTCCTCTTCCAGCGTATTTGATTTTAATTTAGCCTGTCATTTTATTCTTTTTTTTTCTGTTTTTCTCTTCTCACATTCTATGACGATTTGTGTGTGTGAGCTTATTGTTTTATGATATTATTCTGTTTTATTTTGATGTTTTTGTAGTAGTTGCGGTACTCCACTCGGTGGCGCAATTTCAACATTCAATAAATATCTCTACTATGGATTTGTGTCCTTATTTACATGTTATGTTCAAGTATGTGGCTTGGGCTATCAAAAATATAGTTTAGAACACTCAAAATAATACGACCATTGCTAAAACATAAACTGAAAGACGTTTGAAGTTTATGGAAATTGACATACACCAATTGCATATGAGAGAAACTGTCATGAATCGTGTTGTCACAGAAGTGACACTAGGAAATTAAAGAAATGTGTCAGCACTGAAGTGAGATGGTGGGGAGGGTGCGCCGTCCATGTCCAGCCATTCCTTTCACTGCATGTAGGCTGGGTTGATTTCGGTTAATTCATTTCACGCTTTTCCCCTTTTGAGCCATATTTTCTGCACCCTTCCCACCCCCGAAGCGCTGCATTGAAAGCGCACGAGCCACACCACGTTATTCTGTACCGGTTATTCGGTACCGTAGAGGCTTCACTATTTCAGAATATTACAAGAAGATGCGCTTGTTTGGGTCACGTACTTTGTAGTTGCGCCCATAAAAATAAGCTATGTAAGGCTGTAACGAATTGGCTAATTTGTCGGTGAATACGCTTAGGTTACATTATGATAATATGCAAAACAACGGGACATTTTGGATATTTTGAAGAATCCGTTTAAAATGTAAGTAGGCCTTTGATTTTCGACTATCAGCAGTTTGCTTGTGCAATGTTCCTTAAAAGATGTGTATTACGCTTATGTCTCGCGGTATAGCCTAATGCTTTGAATTGAAAATGTTTGTCCTCCGCAAGCCCACATTTCTGCATGTGCATTTGTTTTTTTGTTTTTCTACCGTCATTGCCTTTTGCGAAACATCTTTTTATACTCGCATGTTTTTTCAAATAGGGTATTCGAGGCTGTATGCCATAATTAGCTTTATGATATACTGTATTATCCCCCTCCCTTCTCACTCCTTCCATATGTCTCATCTTTCCCGGTGGCTTTGTCTCTGTTATCCAGTGTTAGCTATTTTTCTTCCCTAATTTCCTTTTTTTCACGGGCAAAATAGCCTTCAATCATATCCTGCACTGTTGTCAGTGGTTAATGTACACATGAAATACAATCAGGTCTGTAAACAACTGCACAAAGACCTTTTCCAATAAAATCATTTGCGTTCTTTCAAAGGAACGTGGACCATCAGCGTTTTACCCGTAATAAATATGGAATCGCTAAATTTTTCATCAATTTTGCCGTTTCATAAATTTTTTAGTTAATTATCCACGGAGCCGCAAAGGCTCACATAGATATTTAAACATTGCTTTCTGGCCTCGGGTTTATTCACCATAGGATGAAAAGGAATGATCAGAACTCTCAAAAGTCCCTAGGGATATAAAGGAACCTTATGAATATACTGTGCTCCCATATGTCGGAGCGCACAAATTCATTAAGTACATAACCAAAATTGCTATGAATTTTGTTAAAATAATAGTTCATTCAATCAGGTTTTGATGTTGTGCTTATTGTAATACCCTTTTGTCTACTCACCCACCCACACACTCCCAGGGGCATAGACTAAGCAGAAGCCCATAAGCAAACTCCTTTTGTTTCCAACATGCCTCTCATCACAAACACAGCCCCTGCCATTTGCCCCGGCGAGGAACAGCCATCACTGTTGGACCAAGATTCAACATCTATCCACACGCCCATCGTCGCTGTGACCGCCACATCCCCAGCAGAAATGGAGGAGAGAGAGATCCACGATGCCACCACTGCCAGATTTGGGCCCTGTCTGGGCCAAGCCAAAGCTGAGGAACTAGTCATTGTGATCAACGAAAAAATGGATAACAGTAAGCCTAAAAACAGTTTATTTTGCAGGGGCTCAGTCCCACACCTTGTGTATTTTATTGGTCGGTGAGTAGTGGAGAAGAAACAGGAATGTAAAAAAAATATATATGTAAGTCACAGAAACTGTCTGTGGTATGGTATATGTTTCATAGGGTTTGTTGCGCTGACTGCTAGACCACGTTTCAAGCTTGGACTTATTTACGTTAAGGGCGTGGACTCAGAATCCACAACAGTTCTTGGTTAGTTTGTGGCATATCAATCATTTGGCTTGTAGAATCAGGCCTGCTTGTGTCCACACACGCTCAGGACATTTACATTTTTGCCAATTAGCAGACACTTATCCAGAGCGACTTACAGTAAGTGCCTCCATTTGAAAAGAGCTAGGTGAAACAACTGCACACTTTAAGTGCATTCTAATCAATGATTTAGTTATCGGCCAAGATCAGACAACAGACTTTGGTGGTGGATGTTGAACTATTTTAAGTACTCTATGAAAAGGTGACTTCTCAGATATTTTTTAAAGATGGAGACTTTGTTAGAGACTCTGCTATCCTAGTCTCCAGGGGAAGCGGTTTTCACCATTGTGGTGCCTGGACAGAGAAGAGTTTTGTCTGTGCATCGGGAACTGCCCCAAAGGACCGTGACAGCCAAGAGCTCAGAGGACAGACTCGTGCAATAATTTACTGAGGCTTTTCATCCCTGACTCCATCTCCCTAGGTAACGGCATCCACCCGGCCCCAGTTGACAACACCTCCCCAGTCATCTCCTCACCTCCCAGAAGGCAGCAGTCCATCTCCTACTCCCACCACCCCCACACTGGCAAGACCCGGAAGGGGAGTCGCGCTGGCTCCATCGGTTACACCGCCTTCTCCCCACGACCCTCCATCTCACGCCACTCGAGCATCACCACCAACCCGCCCATCGACAGAACCAAGCCCAAAGACTACCTTATGCTGGCAGTGCTGGCTTGCTTCTGCCCTGTCTGGCCCATTAACATTGTGGGGTTTGTCTATTCTGTCATGGTAAGACTGTCTTTGTTTTGACAGGGCAGATATTTAGTTTTGGATATTGCTGAAAGGGATACAACACTGTTTTTATGGGGTATTTTCAGTTTATTTAGATAGAGGGGGAGATTGGAGAACAGTAGGAAGGAGGATTCTGGACTTAACTTTAAAAAAATGTAATATTCTTATACCACAGTGATGTTTTCAGCGGTTAGCGTCAACTTTGCAGCCTGGTAACAGATCAGTTTGTGCTGCGTAGCAAACAATATAGCTTTTATCATGCCAGTTCAAGACCATAGGAGTTGGCAAGAGTGCAAGAGTAGCTTTGTCTCTGATTTCCAAATACTATTTCTGCTTATTATACTAACCAGTCGCTCCTCTCCTAGTCCAAGAACAGCCTTGAACAGGGTAACCTGGATGGAGCCCGCCGGTTGGGTCGTGTGGCTAGGATGCTCTCCACTGTGTCACTGATAGGAGGGACCGTCATCATCATCGCCTGCATTGTAAACCTGGCGAGTGAGTATCACAGCTGGCTAATCCTCCAGCCTTCTGTTCATGTGCTGATCTAAGATACTGTTGTTCCATAAAGCTGATCTCTGGTCACGTGTAGTAAGCTAGAATTGGTTGTCACTGTATTTTGTTTTCTAATCTAATGATTTGTTTGCATGGTTGGGCTTTTCAGTAGGAAAGAGACTTAAGATGATGATGTGACCCAAGTGCACCTATTTTAGTCTTTATGATCTTAGTCTCAAATCCTTACCAACTGACACCTTTGCTAGCGCTATTAGAATTAGTGATGGCCATACGAGGCTTCATTACCGTACTTCTAGCAGCAGGATATTATGCCAGCAGCGCTAACTCAGATTGTCTTTTTCAAAATAAAAGCCATCATTGAAATATAGTTACCAATCTAGTCTGTACATTTTGTTTAATGTCCATTCCAATTTTGTTCGTGTCTGCTCTTTTTTAAAGACTATATTGTTAACTATATTGCCGTATAAATATCAATGATGGCTTTTATTGTGATAAAGAAAATCTGAGTGCTGCCAGCATAATATCCTGCTGCTAAAATAATGCTAATGAAGCTTCGTTTGGCCATCACTAATTAGAATCCTTTTGAAATGAAACCCTGCCTCCATGACCACTAATTAGTGCTTGTGATATTGTAGCCGAAAGGTTTCCGTGACCTATGCGTGTTTGTTGAGCAACCATGTTTGTAACCTCATCAAGAAGCAGAGTTCGGGTAGAATGGCTTAAATCTTTGGCTGGAGTTGGCTAAAAGGCTGGGGTTTAAATCTTTGATGTCAAACCCATCAAATACCTTGCTTGCATAGCGATAAACATGTATCATTAATCAACATGTCTAATTTGTCAAATGCCTTGTTTAGGTAAAACACGTAGCACTCTTTAAACTGGCATGTGGGGGGAAGGGATTTGAAATGGAACATCTAATTAAAATGTAGCTGCTTGAAGCAGTTTCAGCAATATGTACATTTCTCAGACTTCCAGGGGAGGCATGACAGCAATGTTTGAGAGACTTCCATGACTGAGATATGTCCTGAGCCCATTGAGTTAATGTCTGCACTTTAATGCATAGTTTTCACAAAAAATGATTTTATTGTTTTGTTCTGTAGTCAACTGATAATACAATATCAAAATATTATTAGCTGTCAAGAATTTTCAGCACAGAGCAAAATCCCCCATGATGGCTGCTGACATGTATTTTTTTGGAATTGTATTGTCAGTGCACTAATGAATACAATTCTAAAAGAGCTTTTGAGTATCCCTTTAAGCACAGGGTCCTGTGGGACTCATGAGTGTTTGATGCCTGTCACAAGAAGAAAAACCACTTAAAGATCATTGATCCCACACAGCACCAGTGACAGTCATTCTATGAAAGGCCACGAGTCTCCAGATTTTTACTCTTTCCTCAAAAATTAGTTAAGACTTCTCCTTCACTCTTTAAGGTCTTCTTTGGAGACAAATTAAACAGAGAAAATTGATATTTTGACCTACTAAATCATGCCTGAAAAGACCTGATGTGAAAACATTCAATGCGATTGGTCAAAAGACCAATTTGTTCAAAAAAGCTCCTTAGTCTTAAAATAGTTCTCCACATATTATTGTTTAGTTCACTCTATTTCAATCAAATGCTTAAAGGGATAGTTCAACCAAAAATCACATCCCCTTCCCCCGCATAGGTCCTTCAGGCACATTGGAAAACAATCTATTATTCAGCTCTCTCTGTCAATAATTATTAGCATTGTACAAATTAATGAATGGAAACCGTATGTACCGCTATCACAAAGCTGTTTGCAAGTGGAAAACAACTCTAAAACACTCCAAACTAAGACAAGTGGTGTTGTTTACCTCAAAGAATATGATGTTGTGTTCCTCAATAGTTTTAATTTTCGCAATATAATTCCAATTTCAAATAAACTGGTATTTCCTGTGTTTACCGGTCAGTTTTGTTCACAATTGTATCAATCCACGCGTTCGTTCGGAAGGAATAAGTGTATACGTCACAGTAAACGAAAGTTAGTATTCACTAGCTAGAAAGCAACTTACATATTTCATCTTTGATATTCACCTTGGACAGTTAAACTTGATTTGCTTGAGAAAGGAAAACACATATATATTGTGTCTGACTCAGAATATGAGCAGGAAGAACATTTTTTGGGAGATAGAGCCTTACTTGTTCTAACCATAATACACAGGTGATGAATTGACAAAATAGAAGCTTGGACAGCAGTTAAAGGGGGGTGGTGGTGAACACATTAATCCTCAACCCTTGCCTAGTATATCCGGAGGCAATGTGTACTTTGTGTATTGTTTCATAGCAATCGGAAGTATTACTTACAATCTGTCTTGTCTCCACAGGTTGAACTGGGTAACTTGATGGAATTGCATTTGCGTTTAGTCCTCTTCTAATTGAACGTGGGTCACGATCCTCTGTATTAAAATGTTTCTCACAAAAATAGTGTGTCTCGTTGGCGAAGTTGCTCCATTGATTCTCCCAAAATACGACGAGGCAGAGGTATTGTCCCAATTGCAGACCAGGTATAATTTAATTTCAACTTAAGACCCACGAGCAGGCAGAAGTCGACATCGATACAAACAAAGGAAATCCAAAAGTTCAAAGTTTATTTATCAAATGCACCGAATAACACGGCGTCATCCTGCACAATGAAATTCTTGTGACATGGCACACGACATCTACGTGGGTAAGAATTAAGATATGTATGAAGCAAAAATATAGCAAAAAAATATAGCAATAATATACATAAGTGTAAACTAGCTGCAATTTTAAAGAGTAGGATGGGGAATATGAACAATATGGGTAGAAGTATTGAATATTATAGATATAACAAGTATAGCAATAATATGCATAACTATGTAAACTAGTAGGCAAAATACAAGTGCGTATGTCAAAAAGGCTCAGGCGAAGGTACGGACTAGGATAAGCTAAATCGTAAACACGGAAGGCATGCTAGGATCAAAGAACATTATAAAGCTGTCACCAACTCTTGAACAGGCTTAGTATTTTGGTGATTGGGAGCTGGGAGGAGTGCTGCGTTCGTTGTGATTGGGATCTGGAGGATCTTGGGATCTGGAGGCTATATGTCACCCTGGTGATGTGGTTGAGAGATGGAAATATGAACAGACTTTACAGATATGGCAGCAAGTGAAACCTTGTCTCCTCTCCCACGTCCCTTGTACCTTTCTTATGGCCACGGCATTTTCCACAATTACAAATGATTCTGATGTCCACCAATGAAAATGGGCCAGCTAGGTGAAGCAACCTATCTTCGCATAGTTTGTTGAGGTTAAAGTTCACACTCACCTCGATGACATCACTGCCGAAGAACAGAAGCTGTTTATGGTGGCTATAGGAAAGTTCGCTAGTGCCAGTTTGAATTCAGCCAATTCCGCCAGCTGTTTCGTCAGGGTACAGTTTAAAAAAATCGATGCTACCGCGACAGATTACTGAATGTAATTTGAAGTGTTTCGAAGTAGTTTTCCTCTTGCTATGCATCTTTGCGATAGCGGTACGAACCGATTCCATTCATGAATTTGGACAATGCTAATAACGCTAACTAAAGACTGGGACAGAGCTGAATAATGGATTGTTTGAAAAAATGACTGTGCCTTCTGGAATATCTCTTGGTAAGTGAACTTTGAGAACAATTGGAATTTTGGACGAACTATCCCTTTAACATGTACTTAGGCGGTTTTTGAAATGTGAAGGAAGTATCATGTGATCGGCTATTATTAGGCCAAAGAGATGTCCTAATAAACTCACAGAGAACCGCAACATGAACAACTCGAGTTAAAGCCCCGTGGTTGCAGTGCTTATTTTTTATGCATTATGTACATTTTCTCTCTAGCCCTGTGTATGCTGTTATTTCGTATTGAGCTTGTAAAACTGCTAAATTGCATGACTAACTGCTGATGTGCTTTTTTTTTTAGTAAATGTGAAGTCCTGAGTATCGTGTTGCTGTGGTCCGGAAAAAGGATCTATCTGGCTGACTGTTCATTTTCACTCTTTCTAACCGTGTAGTCATTACTTGGACGTGACACAAATATTACATACCTGATGTTCGATACCACTCTATAATCAATATAACATAATGCTTTGTTAATGGGAACCCAATATGCAAGACCCTGCTGTTCCCAAACTGGCCTGGGCTTCTCTAATGATGGCTTGTGCAGTGGGGAAACCAGACGATCAGACTAATTCCTTACTTTGTATTCTACCTGCCACTGAACACTGTCCTTGACAATGCGCCATTTCCTCAACCGCTGCCCGTTTTCAGAGCAAGACACCAAAACTATTGTGGTCTGAGAATGATGACAACAGCAGCAAAAGAAGAGATTGTTTTGATCACTGTGAAAGAAATGGGAGATTTGCTTCAACGGCTTGACTACCTAGTACACTAGAGTCCAAAAAGTCTGCCAAAATCTATCCTTCATTGCCCTGAAGACTGGACGCATCAGAAATTCCATTTTGCAGGAAGTCCTATTGGTACATATACAGGATTGGGGGTTGGCCTTTCATTGGAAATTTAAGGAAAAAATGAATTTCTGAGGGAAGAATCTCCCCTTCTTTTTTGAATAGGCATACTGTATATTCTGATTTCAGTTAGTGGAAATTTCTCTATCTTTTATCTTTTAGGCTACTGTTAGTCATTTTTTATTTTAGCTAGGGCATGAGAGACTGACATTCACCAACAGCAAGCCATGAGTAATGAGAAGGTTTAGAAAATGTATTGGTTAATGAAGCAAAGTAAAAAAAAAAAAAAAAAAAGTTGTACCAAAAATGAAGGTTTATAACTCCGTGTGTTGACTTGAAACCTGGAAAAAAGTGACTTGGAAATGTGTCAGGATGAAAATTCAGTGACTTTATATCCAGTTTCACACGCTGAGGATGGCCCTTTAGACTGTTTCTGAATGAGAGCATTGTAGACCAGAAAGCTGGTAAGCACCTAAAGACTACAGGTTATACAACATTGAGTAAGTTGTTAATGAAGTTGTGTCCTTGTGAATCAGTGAAATGCTATTTCTTGTACCTTTTTTGATAATAATGTTTGTAAAAGAGGATCATTTGCAAATTTGGAATTTAAACCACTAGTTTCATAATGTGATGCAGATTATGCTTTTGATGTATGGATAAATGGATGGCAGATGGTGGTGGTATGTGTCAATGCATAAGTATTGGGTTACCAAATAACATGCTGCGGTGCTGTGGCTGGTCACACTCAAATTAATTTCTAATATTCAATTTACTGATACTGGCAATGTTAGAACCTTGGGAATCTAGTGTCTGGCGACATGGCAAATATAATTTATCTTTTGAATTTAATCAGTTGGACTTGCGATACCCTTCCTAGACATCTAGTGGTCAACATTAAATGGAAGGTTCAGTACACATGACAGTAACATTGATTTATGCACGTAACTGGGCTGTTGTTGATTCTAAACCATATGCCAAACCTTAAAATGATGTGTGCGAAAGGGGCATGTTGATGTACAAAATTATGTGGCTAAATCAGTGCAAATGAATTCAATTATTTGGTTTACTAGTGCTTGAAGCATTTGGCTGTACATTTGAAATGTGAATGATGCACCTTTTTGATTATTGTTGGATAAATTTAATCATAAGTCGGGTGGTTTGAACACTAAGTGTTGATTGGCTGAAAGCTGTGTTATATCAGACTGTATACCATGGGTATAACATCACATTTTACTGCTGTAATTGCATTGGTAATCAGTTTATAATTGCAATAAGGCTTCCATGGGGTTTGTGGAATATTGTCAATATACCATGGCTTAGCACTGTCCCGACACAAACTAATATGTCATGCTTAAGAACCATTTAGACAGACGTGGTATATTCGCCATGTGCCGTAAAAAGTAGCATACAGTAAAATGCCATATACCACAAACCCCTGTGTGCCTTATTGCTTAAATAGGCAAAGGTATTGTTGAATATTTTCTTATTGGCTTCAAGGGCATTCTGTTGTGTGTATTATTTCCATATAACACATTTTAAGTTATTTTAAAAGGAAAAATATAATTGAAAACATTACTGGCATTGTTGAATTTGATTTGCAGATAACAAGTTTAGCTAGCAAGGCAGTTTGGTTACAAAACTGAAATACTGTAGCTATCTTGTAAACTTTCTAACTGCTTCAATAAATGTTGTTACATTTCTACTGGAAAATGAATCAATTTCAAGGTCAAATGATAAATAATAGCCATGGTATGAAATGGGCTTTATGCGTTGTCTGGGAAATAATCCATTGTCAAAGGTTAATTCCACAAAACCTTGTTGTTCATCTCCAATGTGGCTATAAAATGGAAATTTAAATTGATTCATGTTGTTTATACATTTTCATTCCATCAACAACAGCACAATTAGTGAATACATTCATCATTTAAAAAATGTACCTACTTTTTATCCCAAACCTAATTTCTGATTAGTATATACCTTTCATTCCTGTGGTATCTTTAAAGTTATTTAAATAAAATGCCAAAATCTCAAAGCCCATTAACAGTCTACAGAAATGTTTACCCTATGGCAAATGTTCTGTATGTTTTTCAGTTAATATTTGATTAATATATTAGGCTTTTTTCCCTCTCTGATAGTATTTAATAGATGTCACATTTAATTGTAATCCAGAGTTGATATTATTCTATAGGCAACTTATATATTGTGGATCCTTTATGGTTGATATGAGTTAGCATCACAGCTCTTTAATGTGGACAAGAGAGGAACTGCTATTCTGTGTTTATTAGCCTTTTGCAATATTTGTATTACCAATTGGCTACTATACTCTCTGTGGATATTGGCATGTTGTTAAACCAGGCACCATAAATATTATATACTTGTATGCTTTCAAGGCGCATTCTTAATAAAGACACATTGCATGAACTCCTGTCTGTTGGTCTGTCTGAGCATGACATTATGAAGAATAGAAACTGGAGGAAAAAACAGCAGTATATATTAAAGGGGATAGTCATGTTTGTGTGCGATAGAGAGAGCTTAAGGCTTGGGGAGAGCTCAGCATTTTGCAATTTAAGAGGAGAGCCTGTGAGTGAGTGTTCATGTCATACACTAAGTTTGTCAGCTTTAAAGATTACAAGTGCCTACTGTTGAGGCTGTGGAGATGAGACCAAAGGCTATGGAGGAGCTAACTCTTGTGTGGTAGAAAGAGGGGCTTCCAGCCAAGAACCACTCCTGGTTCTAATGAGCAGGTAGAATCCCTTTGATGATTAGCACCAATATGGGCCTTAAGGAACATCTGAATACATCAATTTGGTGTATATCTTCATTTGCCTAATAAAAAGGGGGCAGGGGCCTGCACCCAGAGAAGATCAATCTAATGAGCAAGCAGAATCCCCTTGATGATTAGCACCAATATACGGATCTTAAAAACTGTTTTGGATGAGACTTGGACCAAGTTTGTCTTAAATGTTTTAGTAAATTCTCACTTTGGACTTCTTAACCAACAGACCCCAGTCTGTCAGGTAAGACAGCTTCACCTCCTCCACCCTGATCCTTACTCCTTCAATTTGCCTCATTGGAAAAACTAGAATGACATTTAGAATGTCATTTGTTCCCGCCCAACTATTAACCAAATTGTTACATACTTAATACTTTATAATTTTCTGCCCTCAATTTGCCTCAATTGCACATATAGTATTGCCATTTGTACTGCATATTCCTTCATTGCACACCTATACATTCCACTTGTCATATTCATCTACTTAATGCTTGTAAATACTCATACATTTTCTGCCCTCCTCCATTTGCACTTCTGGTTAGAAGCTAATTGCATTTCGTTGTACTGTTCAATAACAAAGTTGAATTTAATCTAAATTCTCACACTAGAATACATATTGGCTGTTATCAGTGTCACATGCCTTTTGGATAAATTTTTAACACAATTTCTAACCCTTTTGATTTTCTCCCATTCCCTATTCCGTGATAACCAATTGTATCTTTGGCTCATCCCATCGATTCTCAATGTATTCGGGGAAGATCGCAGCAAGTGTTTCTCCTACACAAAAACCCCAAGCCATTTTCCTTTTTTCATCCCTGCTCTTCCAACCAAGAATTCATCGGTCTATGCACAACTAACCTAACCAAGTTTTGCCGCTGCCTGACAGGCTGTTTTCAAGAATGATCTTGTTACACTGTTTTTGAAACGTCACTAGCTCACCGATGAGTTACACTAAACTCTTTTTCTTCAGCTAGCAGTGTGCTAGTACAGCTATGCTTTACTATGAGACACAAGTTGCAAAAATAATGCCAAAACTAGATTTGAACACACTCTATAACTTGACAGTATATCTGTAGCTTCTGTGAAGAGTCCAATACATAGTTGATGGCACTTATTGCCCTTTTACTGCAGTTTTTAAATAATCTTTGTAAGGGCCCTGCCTCTCTCTATGAGGCTTCTTGGATATTTTCAATCTACAGGGCAGCTTCCCTACACTTTCTTTTTTCTGGCTTTTTTCTGGCGTCTAGTCCTTGCTGGGAAATAATTTATTTTCTCTATGACAATTACAGCTAGTTCAAACAGGAAGCAAGAGTACAGAGCAAGCACTATCCCTGTTCCATGCTCTCTTTTCTCTTAATTCTCTTAACACAATTGCCATGTAGTGCCCAAGTTATTACACGCCCTCAACAATGTTTTACAGATGAACTGGAATGCCAGTTATTTTTTTTCTCGACATTTTGTTTTTGCCATCACTCTTGCTATATATACCTCTTTGACTACTTTCAAAAATACCTTTTCCAGAACTCTGCAGGGTCTTTTAGGGTACTTCCAGGTCATGAGGCTGAGCTCAGCAATGCATACTTTCTTTTTAATGCAAGCAAGCAAGTTTATTTATATAGCACAATTCATACATAGAAGCAATTCAATGTGCTTTACAATGAAAATAAAAATGCAACAGAATAAAAAAGTCAGATTGTTACAATTCTCTAACCACCCTCCAGTGGGACTCTCCATAACGGTATCTCAATCCTTGCACTCCAGCACTAGGATGAACCTGTCACTCCCTTTGTGAGATAATCTCTACATCAATGTCTTACCTGGCTGTCTTGAGGGGGACATTTATGCCATGTCTGTACATACGTTTAATACTCATCCTCAATGAATTACAGTTCCCAGAACAGTTTACTGAACCACCACGATATCTTAATCCTCGTGCTCCAGCGCTTGGATCAACTCGTCAGTCCTTTTGAGACATAATACCCTACATCGATGTCTAAACAGCAGCAGGTTATTCCTCTGATAGCACCAGAACTTGCATTACAGAAAAATAATTGGTACAACATAGAGAAATAAAATAACAGTGAAATAATAAAACATTGAATAAAAGAAATATAAAAATACATCATAATAATACAACATTGAGTAAGAAAACAGAAATATTCCATGAGGAAGCTATAAAATCTGTAAGGTTAAAGTGTTAAGTTTAAGCGCTCAGTCATAGGTGTGTTAAAAGAGAAGTGTTTTGAATGTCTAAGATCTTCTGGTAGTTTATTCTTAATCTTCTTCTGGTGAAGCCATGCTTTTGTTGATTTGGATGTGTGCTTTGGGTCGTTGTCGTGCTGAAAGGTGAACTTCCTCTTCATCTTCAGCTTTCTAACGGACGCCTGAAGGTTTTGTGCCAAAAGTGCCTGGTATTTGGAACTGTTCATAATTCCCTCCACCCTGACTAAGGCCCCGGTTCCAGCTGAAGAAAAACAGCCCCAAAGCATGATGCTGCCACCACAATGCTTCACAGTGGGTATGGTGTTCTTTGAGTGATGTGCAGTGTTGTTTTTGCGCCAAACATACCTTTAGGAATTATGGCCAAAAGGTTCAACCTTGGTTTCATCAGACCATAACACATTTTCCCACGTGCTTTTGGGAGGCTTGATGTTTGTTTTTGCAAACTTCAGCCGGGATTGGATATTTTTCTTTGTAAGAAAAGGCTTCCGTCTTGCCACCCTACCCCGTAGCCCATTCATATGAAGAATACGGGAGATTGCCGTCACATGTAGCACACAGCCAGTACTTGCCAGAAATTCTTGTAGTTCCTTTAATGTTGCTGTAGGCCTCTTGGAAGCCTCCCTGACCAGTTTTCTTCTCGTCCTTTCATCAATTTTGGAGGGACGTCCAGTTCTTGGTAATGTCTCTGTTGAGACATATTTTCTCTACTTGATGATGACTGTCTTCACTGTGTTCCATGGTTCATTTTTCCCCCTCGAAGATTTTAGTTTGTTTTTCAATTGAATTGTTCACATTATAGGTCACATTAAAAGTGGAAAAAGTTCTGACATGATTTATCTTTGTCTCATTCTTTTACATCACAAAAACCTGGCATTTTCACAGGGGTGTATAGACTTTTTATATCCACTGTACATTAGAGAGTGCATACATTCTTTTGTACTGATTTACAGATTCTAGAGTTCTATGCATCTATGTAGCTGTAGATGGACAGTAATTTGGGAGTATTTTAATGAAGCAATCTGATCGATGGCCCCCTACGCAGGGCAATGTCCCCTTCACTGCCCTGGAGCATTGCAATTTGGAACATCATTGCATGACTATAGTTTTATGTAGATTAACAAAATGTTTAGACCGTTTTGCATGAGAAAATGTTTTATGGTGTAAAAAGGTGAAAATCTTAATTTTTGCAAGCAAACTTCTAAAGGTTACTTGGTACACTTTCCTGACAGATACTCACCACACCTACAGAGGTCAACATGTTTTTTCTTATTGTGTATTGGAGTGGAATAAGCAGCTCTTACATTGGCACCGAAACAATTCTACTTTCAGCAGCAACAGCACTTGTTCGACACAGCGCCATATTAGTTAGCTGGTAAACAACAGTGTCGGTGAGTATTTGCACCTTCCAGGTCTGTAGTTTTCCTTATGGTGCAGCGGCAGTTTCTGGTTAATTGTGGGAATTTAAAATGGACATTTTATGTCTTGAGACCAGAAGGAAGAGTGTCCCCTATTGGCCCTCTAACACCACTTCCAGCTGCACCTAGATTACCATCCAGGGACAAAACAAGACCAACCCTGCTTGCAAGGCAGGCCAGCAGTGGGATGCAGGGTGATGTTCTGGGTGCTTTGCTGCTGGCCATCAACTCAATTCAGAGAAGTGGAAGGGATAGTGCAGTGCACAGTTGACATTGCCTGAAGAAGCATTAGTGCAACTCCAACATCACCACTCAAAGCAAAAACAACTTTAATCATCTAAGTGAAGATGAAAACATAAAACATGACTCAGTTACAGTCAAATGTTTGTACACACTCAAGGGTATTTATTTTTACTATTTTCCATATTGTAGAATAATAGTGACATCAAAACTATGAAGTAACACATGGAATCAAGTAGTAACCAAAAAAAGTGTTAAAGAAATCAAAATACATATCATGAGGTAATCACCTAGAATACATTTCAATTTACAGGTGTGCCTTGTTAAAAGTTAGTTTGTGGAATTTCTTTCCTTAATGCATTTGAACCAATTAGTTGTGTTGTGACACATGGTAGGGTTGATACACAAAAGACCATCATTATGTCTGTCCTGTAGTAGTCCATATTTATGGCAAGAACAGGTCCAGTAAGCAAAGAGAAACAACAGTCCAACATTAAGACCTGGAGGTCAGTCAATCTGTAAATCAGAGTTGCAAAAATTAGACCAGTGGAAATCTGTCCTTTGGTCTGATGTGTCCTAATGTGAGATTTTTGGTTCCAACCATCACATTTTTGTGAGATGCAGAGTGGGTGAACAGATGATCTCTGCATTTGTGGCTTCCACTATAAAGCATGGAGAAGGAGGTATAGGGGTGCTTTGCAGGTGACATTGTCATGGATTTATTTAGAATTCAAGGCACATTCAATCAGGATGGTGACCACAGCATTCTGCAGCTATTTTTTTACAGTTCTTGTTAAGTTTTGGTGTTCGTTTTAGTAGCCTAGGCTAAATCGTTTACCAATTTATGTAATGTTCTAGCTAACCATTTGACCCGGTTTGCCACTTTAAGCCTAAGTTTTTGTCAGATGTGCATGAAAAAAACAGTGTTTCAGTGTTGTACAACATTACATTATAATGCCACATTATGGTGTAACTTGTTAAATGCACACGTGCCTTGTCATTAACACTCACTCAATCACTTTTACTCTCTCACCCACACTCACACATAGGTTTGACTGGTTTTGGTGGAACTTTTGAACTGTTTTGGAATACCTGGTTCGTAGTATTCTCAATTGTAGTATTCTTTATTGGAGTTTAAGTAAATGTTTTTACTACACCATTATTGTGTTTGTGTCTTCTATACCTATATTCTGAGGCTCTCAATAGATTCAGTAGTTGAAATTGAGTTAATACTCCTTGACAAGTTCTGTTGCTATTTTCTGATTACTTTTCTGGTTACATTTCAAATCAAAACATATTGATCATTTAATAATTGTTGACAAAGTGCTAAAATGTGTGTTTTCAACTTCCAAATAGGTGTCCAATGATAAATAATGTATTGCTAAATGATTGTACCGTAAATGAAGTAGCTGTTTAGTAGGATCATGTTTTGCACACCATTGCATGAATGACTGCCTTACACAATGTATTATTATACACTGCTAAAAAAATTAAGGAAAAACAAGTAGCATGAGGCGGTACCTGCAGCCCATTCAGGTTGCACAGGTTGTCCAGCTCCTCCAGGATGGCACATCCATACATGCTCTCACAAGAAGGTTTGCTTTGTCTCCCAGTACAGTCTCAAGAGCATGTAGGAGATACCAGGAGATGGGCCGTTACACGAGGAGAGCTGGACAGGGCCGTAGAAGGGCAACAATCCAGTAGCAGCCCTGGTATCTGCTCCTTTGTGTGAGGCGGAAACAGAAAGACAACTGCCAGAGCCCTGCAAAATTACCTCCAGCGGGCTACTGGTGTACTGATTTCTGATCAAACTGAAAGAAACAGACCCTATGAGGGTGGCATGAGGGCCCGACGTCCTTTAGTGGGACCTGTGCTCACAGCCCAGCACCGTGCATCTCGATCTGCATTTACCAGTGAACACCAGAATTGTCAGGTTCACCATTGGTGCCCCCTTCTCTTCACAGATGAGAGCAGGTTCACACTGAGCACATATGACAGACGTGAAAGAGTCTGGAGACGCTGTGGTGAACGTTATGCTGCCTGCAACATCATCCAGCATGACCGGTTTGGCAGTGGGTCAGTGATGGTCTGGGGAGGCATATCCTTGGAGGGTTGCACAGACCTCCATGTACTAGCCAATGGTACCCTGACTGCTGTTAGGTACCGGGATGAAATCCACAGACCCATCAGGTCTGGTGCAGTGAGCCCTGGGTTCCTCCTGGTGCGGGACAATACCCGGCCTCATGTGGCCTGAGTGTGTAGGCAGTTCCTGGATGACGAAGATATCGATGCCACTGACTGGCCCTCACGTTCCCCAGACATGAATCCAATTATGGATTCATGTCTGGGGAATAATTATCATAATTATCCACATTATGAGTAGCTGTGATGAAATTCAAGTTGTAACCGCCTGTGATTTCAATTGTTTACTTTGATTTTCGGTGCGAGTTTGAATCCGGCTCACAATCGGTTGGTGGTTTTGGTTTCCATTATTATGTTCAAGTCAATACCGTTATTATGTTCAAGTCAATTTCAGTTCACTTTGTTCTCAACAAATAACACAATGTACAGTAAAGATTTTGATCTTTAATACATTTTCTTAATCGAGACCCAATGTGTGATTTAAGTGTTCCCTTAATTTTTTTGAGCAGTGTATTTATGATTAACAATCAAATGATTAATTACTTAGAAACTAGTTGCTATGAAAAAAGGTGCCATCAGTTTTCTTAGGAATGACTTGTTTGTCATTGAGTCAGTGTTGGCCGTTCATTACCAAACACCAAGTAACTAAATTAGGATACAATTATGATTCATTAGCAAACTGTTAAACATTAAACTTTTGGTTACTTTAAAACTAACCTTCATCTGGATGATCACAGGGATATGTGAATAGTCAATCTGTTAACTGGTTGCATATGTCAGATTTATCGCATGATCGTTAGGCAGAGAAAAGCTGTTGCTATCAAACATTGTCTACTTAATCAACTGAGTCAGTGTACTCGTGAACGGATAGATCAAATAGGCCGATAGATGAAAGGTTTGCGAAGTGATTTCATGCTCCCTTGTAAAAGTATTTTTAAAATACAAAAACACAGCAGTTTATTTTGATACATGGTGTGGCTACTGTATTTTGTATATTATTTTAAAACACTTAAAATTAAGGTATTTGGTATCTTATTTTAAAATACATTTTGATGTATCTTTGCCCATCTCTGGTTAGGGGCATGGGTGTGGTCGGAACGATACATTACCACGTCAGCTACATGAAGAAATACAAATTTACTTGAAAATGGGGCATCTTTTGGTTCAACAAACACAACAAAACAAAAACAGTATGTTGTTAAGCCAGGAAAAAGCTGTCAAGACCAAGATGTGCACTAGCAACAATGGACGTGTCAGTTCATGCTACAGCAATCATTCACAATGTCATTATACTTTTTGGGGGAACAGGTGTCTCTGCATTTATCAAGATGCAGGTGTCAGTCAGTGTACAGATTGGATGCAGAATTGATTTCATGAGCGGACAAAATGTGGGTGTGAAACAAACAGGAGTGCCTTTTCAAGTTGTATTAAAACAATTGCTGGTTGTGTACAGAATATGCCACATGACGTGAATACACAAAGGTCCATTAAAGTTGTATATATTTTTACAAGCCCTATTTGGCCCACAAAGATCTTGATAAATTAATAGAGTAATTCAATGATTACAACAGAGCAGATGTGACCTCTGAGGTCAGAGAAATCAAAGTCAGTTGTTAATCTGACTTGCTTCACAGATTACCTCCTCAAATAGTCACAGTAGTTATCTAATTGACCAACATTGTTATTTGAATTATAGAGACAATTATGGTGATTGACCCCAAATTATACAGGGCTCTGAAGTCAGGCACAAAAATGAGAGACCCTAGCTTGGACCCCACTCTCCCAGGGTGTCTCAAGGGAGTTAAAAAATTTCCAATTCATATTCAATTGCACACAAATTTCAACTGAGATTTTTACTTTTGCCCGACCCCTGTGTGTGCAGGAGCTTTTTCCATATTGGGCACCCAGGAAGCAATAGGCTTTAACTGTCTTGCTTAATTAGAATTTTAATTAGAATATTTTTCACCTTGCCAGCTGGAGATGCAACCTTTAAGATACTGGTAATATGCTCTAAACATTTTCCTATCTGCCGCAGTACACAGGTACTAATATACATTGGTCCAAGTGAAATAAGGACAAACATAAACGGCAACCATTTTATTAGCACCTGTAGAAGATTTTGTAAATGTTACATGACTGTTTTTGTTATTTTTCATATCAAATGTAATCTTACATTTGTGATTCATATTACAGGTGCTGGTCATAAAATTAGAATATCATCAAAAAGTTGATTAATTTCAGTAATTCCATTAAAAAAGTGAAACTTGTATAATGTATACATTCATTCCACACAGACTGATATATTTCAAGTGTTTATTTCTTTTCATTTTGATGATTATAACTGACAACTAATGAAAACCCCAAATTCAGTATCTCAGAAAATTAGAATATTGTGAATAGGTTCAATATTGAAGACACCTGGTGCCACACTCTAATCAGCTAATTAACTCAAAACACCTGCAAAGGCCTTTAAATGGTCTCTCAGTCTAGGGGAAGACTGCTGACTTGACAGCTGTCCAAAAGACGACCATTGACACCTTGCACAAGGAGGGCAAGACACAAAAGGTCATCGCTAAAGAGGCTAGCTGTTCACAGAGCTCTGTGTCCAAGCACATTAATAGAGAGGCGAAGGGAAGGAAAAGATGTGGTAGAAAAAAAAGTGTCCAAGCAATAGGGATAACCGCACCCTGGAGAGGATTGTGAAACAAAACCCATTCAAAAATGTGGGGGAGATTCACAAAGAGTGGACTGCAGCTGGAGTCAGTGCTTCAAGAACCACCACGCACAGACGTATGCAAGACATGGGTTTCAGCTGTCGCATTCCTTGTGTCAAGCCACT